>WAAG01011831.1:1141-22132 GCA_013390105.1 Tichodroma muraria | reverse complement strand
GGCCAATCAGCGCCCGCCCCGCCCCGCGCCGCCGGCCAATCGGCGCCGGGCTCGTGCACAGTGGGGCGTGGCGAGGGCGCGGCTGCTGCGGACAGCGCGTCCCAGCTGTCACCGCCCGCGATGGGCGTGGCTATGTGACACGTGGCCCGCCCACGGGGCGTGGCTAACCGCGGCGAGCACCGCCCCAGGCACGCAGCGGGCTTGGACAGTGTTGCGCCTCCTTGCGGCGTGGAGGACCTGTGCTCCTGCCCATGCTCCGGCCTCACCGGAACAAGACAGGACGGAACGAAGACCGAGACCGGGACCGGGACCGGGCGGGAAGAGTGACAGGCTCTGGAGCTCTTGGGGGGAACCGCAGCAGCCAGGTTCACACAAGAACAATTCACTCAAATGATAGAAGGTGGGTGAGTGAGCCTCCTGGCCAAAGGATGTGTTGCAGCGGGAATTTTAGGTGACATTGAAGGGTGACAGATATCACAAAATCATAGAATAACTAGGTTGGAAGAGACCTTCAAAATCATCGAGTCCAACCCATAACCTAACACCTCAACTAGACCATGGGACCGAGTGCCACATCCAGTCTCTTTTTTTTAAACACATCCAGGGATGGTGACTCCACCACCTCCCCAGGCAGATGACTCCAGTACTTTATCACTCTTCCCGTAAAAAACTTCTTCCTAATATCCAACCTGTATTTTCCCTTGGTGCAGCTTAAGACTGTGTCCTCTCATTCTGGATGAGACATGGTGCCTGGAGAAACAGACCAACCCCTACCTGACTACAGCCACCTTTGAGGAAGTTGTAGAGGTAAACACGTGGACAAGAGAGCTCTTGGGGTCCCTAAGTAGATAAACTGACTCAGAGCTCGGGGAATCCCCAGCGCTGAGAATATTCGGTGCCCCAGAGAGTTAAGTGAGCATGGGACAACGTGTGCTTGTGTGCTCCTCGCTTTTCCCGAGCATCTGCTGGAGGCACGGCCTGGCCTGGCTGGGAGAGGCTGTTCTTGCATTCCTGTCCACATGACCACACGTACCTAACTGCACCCCCACCCTGCGAGCCGAGGTGACACGGCACTCAGACTTTACTCCTGCTCTCTCCGCAGTCCTGAGTATCCCATCGGACAGGCTCGGTGGCAGGTGGCACGGAACTTCCAGTGTGCCCCAGGCCGCGGCCAGCGCTGTTGCTGTGACACTTCGCTGCCTGTGTCCGATCAGCACAGGGGTGAAAGCTCAGCCCTCCCCAGCGCCGCCCGCTTCCGCAGCCGCCGGGGCTCCGCGGGCAGCGCGGGGCCGGGAACGAGGACGTCCCCGGGCTCTCACCGCGCCCCTTCCGCTCGCCGCCGGCCGCCGATGCCGCTGCCGGAGCGGGTCCCCGTCCGTGCCCGGAGCGGGGCCGGTTCCCCAGNGCAGCTCGCCATGGCTCTGTCGTGCGTGCTGCGGCCCCCGCGCTGCCACCTCCGCCCTCCGCCGCTCGCCCTGCTCAGCCTGCCCGCTCGGCACCGCGGCCTGGTGACAACCACAGCAGCGACGTGGGAAGGGAAGAAAAAGGCCAGGGTGAGCTGCAGCCTGCCAGAGCCTTCCTGGGAGGAAAGGTATGGCTGTTCCATAACGACCAAGCATTCTTTCAAAGCAGCAAGCACCTAAAACTGTGAACGTGGTGGGTTAGGGGGTTTACTTCTCCCCAGTAGGAATAGAAGAGCCAAGGCTCGGCTTGTTTGCCTGGAGTCTGGCCTGGGGAGGGGATAGTGGAGAAGACAAATGAAAAGTTCTGAGAAGAAAGGAGCAGATAAATTGCCGCCATATTGACAAGCAAAAAGTGATAGTCCATTTGATTTGTAGTCCTGGACCTCCGAGTAGTTGGCACTGGGTGCTTTGAAGCAGCTCCAAAAATCCTAGGTATCAATGACTGCAACTTATCCAGCTGCAGGGTGGTGTTACCCATGGGCTCAGGGAGTCAGTTATGAGTGCTTGAATCATATTAGCTTCACCTCATTTGGGGGGATCTTTTTAGGGTATATGTGTCTCACAGCCAGCCCTGGTGCAGAGACCATACCAGAAGAGTTCTGCCCATAAAGCAGCTGACAGAGATGTTATACCATAGGAATCAGGAGTCAGGTAGCTCTGGGCACTGCCTTGCTGTTGTGCTTTCCAGGTTAGCAAACGCAGTGACACCACTGTGGAGACTTCCCTACCAAGAGCAGCTGCAGGTAAGAGGTTTCTCTGTTGTGTTGCCCCAACTGTCCCTCCTATCTCCTTGAGCAGTAGCCCTTAGCATCTTAATGCTGCAAACTGTTCAGACCCCATTTACTGCTGCTTTAATCCTGTTGTTGTGAAGGATAGAACTGGGAGGTTCCTTGTAGTACAGAGGATGGGCATTTGCACAGTGATCCTCTCCTCTTTGGGACTGCTCTGCTTCACTGGGGCTTCAGGTTAGACAAAGTGTTCCAGGTCAGCATTTGGGGACCATAGACACAGGATTTTTCTTTCTTCCTGTTTCTCCAAGCAGCTGTGGTTATTAAAAGGGCAGAGTTCCTCTGGGGCTATATTTTCACTTGCAGTTTTTCCTCCTCTTGGACTCCCCAGAGGTGGGTGATGAAGAGCTGCCCACCATCATGTGGTCCTGTGAGAGTGTTTCTGCCTTAGAACTCCTCTGCAGGTAAAGTATGAAAGCCAGAGGAAGATTTTGCAGACACTGGCATCTCGTCTTGAGGAGCTGGGCATAGATGCACAGAAACTTGGTGGGCTCTGCTGTCCTCTGCAGCCTGTAGTCCCTTCGGTGAGTGTCCCGTGGGAATGCTCTTCCCTCTGAGCCGTGAACAGTCTCTCACTTAACAACTCAAGAGTCTCATGGGGGACATCATTTGGTTGCAGAGAGTGTGTCTGAGTCAGTCCTTGTTAACTTGTGCTTTGCAGCTTGTGACTGCCCAAGAGTGAAATAAGCCCAGTGCTTAGGAACCCCTTTTTTGTGCCTGAGGTCTCCCTGTTAAACCTGTCACCATTCTGTCACAGAGAGCCACTTCTTGCAGTACTGGGGTTCTTGTGCACAAGCTGTTTCTGTGTTTTGCCCATTCACATTCATCTTCCCATGTTGGCAACAGAATAACCAGGTTGGGGTTTGCCTTTCCTCCGTTGCTTTTTCTTTTAAACCAAGGCTTTGCTTTTCCTTCTTTTCTCCCTCAGCCCATCATTAACGGCTACCGAAACAAATCGACTTTCTCTGTGAACCGAGGGCCAGATGGGAACCCCAAAACTGTGGGGTTGTATGTAGGAACTGGCAGAGGTCAGTGTAGGAATAGAAACTCATAGAAAACTGCTGGCATGGCCTGTGGAAATGGGGAGAGGACTCTCCACAGTTTATCATGTCAGATGCTACAGTGGTTTACGTGCCCTGAACCAGAGCAATGAAATGCCTGTCCGTGTCTCTACAGAAAGAAACATTGTCTGTGTGAAAGCCAACCATGTGGAGAACATACCCTCAAAACACAAACAAGTAGCCCAGGTAAATAAATAAGTCATGTCTATCTCTTCACTGTGGAATAGAGAGATTGCAATAATTCTTACTTGGGAGAACACTGTAATTTTAATTATGCTGTGTTTTCAAGTCCATTTTCATGTTCTGAAAATTTTCATGCCTGATTTTAATTGGTGGATAAACACTTCTATAAAAACTCACACGTTAATATTGCAGCCCATAAAGTGTCCCAAGTAATGTATTTAATCAAGTGACAATGAATTCCTGCCAATCTATTAAAATACGTAAGAATTACAAATTGAAATTATCAAAATGTATTGTCTTTCAAGAGCCTGGAAGGAGTTTTCACCTAATGTAGTAAAATCAAATAGAAAAAGCAGACCACAGTGGTGGAAGGGTTGCCTGTCTGGGGTGCTAAGAGCAGGGCAGTTGTCTTCATGGTACTAAAGGTGCTCTTTCCCCTCCCCTCAGTACTATGAGGAGTTCATCTGTCGCTCCCCCCTGGACTCCTGCATCCTCTTCCATGAAGGTGGACACTGGCGGGAGCTCGTGGTTCGTACCACCAGCTGTGGCCACACCATGGCTGTCATCACCTTCCACCCCCAGCAGCTGAGCCAGGTGAGCACGTGGAGGACAGGGCAGGAGGCACAGCAGAGGTCTGGCTGAGCTCAGCCTGCTTTGTGTGCTGCTGGGGAGGGGTCTAATCAGGCCACCCAAAGAGGCAGCTTTTCCTTTCTCACTCTTGACAGGAGGCGCTGGCTACTCAGAAAGCATTGCTGAAGGAGTTCTTCACATGTGGGCCTGGAGCAGTCTGTGCCTTGACTTCACTTTATTTCCAAGAGAGGTAAATGCCTCGACAGGGAGAATGAGTGGAAACAAAGCCACCTCCTTCTTCTACCCCCTTTCTGACCAAGTTCTAATTCTACCAGTTCAGGGAGTGTTGGAGGAGATTGACTGATGTTTGGATCCCTCTTGAAGATGGGGCTTTAAGATGGCCCCATCTTTTATTTTTCCAGACTTATTTGAACACACTACGGCTCTACCTCATGGGAATTATGAGTCTGGGAAGCTTAAAGAAAAAACTTCCAGTGAATATCCCAAGACAGTAAATCACATTTGCAGCAAAACTGGGGAATAGACCTGAGGAATGCTGCCTTCTGCTAAGCCACTTTGTTCCTTTTAATGAAATGCAGGCTATGTAAGTCCCAGATCCCTTACAAAGAATCAAAATGCTTTAATCTTGTTGAAAGGCTCACATGAAATATAAGTTGTTGGGGGGAAGAACCATCCTCCACTGCCCATGAGCACCCTGGGAATGGAAACCAGCTCCTCTCTGCTGCCTTCTAACAGCTGGTTTTTGTGTGATCTGCCAGCACCATGACACGCTGCTCCCACGAGCAGTCCCCCTACCAGCTCCTTCACGGAGCACCGCACATCTTCGAAGAACTGCTCGGCCTGAAGTTCCGCATCTCTCCAGACGCCTTTTTCCAAGTCAACACGGCTGGAGCAGAAGTTCTGTACCAGGCAGTCGGGGAGCTCTGCCAGGCTACTGGGGACACTGTGCTCCTTGACATCTGCTGTGGAACAGGTGGGTTCCTGGGCTCCCAGAGTTTTGCATTCCAGATCTAATCCTCGCTATGTAAGGGCCTGTTTCTTCAGCATGAATGTATGGAGTATTTTTGTTCCCTGTGTTTCCAGGCACAGTTGGTCTCTCTCTGGCTCACCGAGTGTCCAAGGTTATTGGTGTCGAGGTGGTGGAGAAGGCAATAGAGGATGCTGAGTGGAATGCAGCTTTCAATGGTGAGTTCAAACTCATTGTGGCAAAAAGTTTCAAACTAAATGCTGAAAAATAGGAATAGAAGTGACCATATGGACCCTAACCTGTTATCTTCACACAGCAACAGGTGGTTCATGTTATACCTAACTCTTGGTGAGACTCAGTTCATGTGGTTGCTTTTTTGTTTCACAGGGATCTCAAACTGTGAGTTTCACAGTGGGAAGGCAGAGGCTGTGTTACCACAGCTCCTGGCATCGTGGGAGGATGCCCAACCGCTTGTTGCTGTGGTGAACCCTTCTCGGGCTGGCCTACGTGAGAGAAAATGCTATTTATTTTCATCTTGTAAACAGAGTTTTGAACAAGACCTGTGAGACCTGTTACACTGGCTCCAAAACCCTTTCCTTGCTTAGTCTCTCATTTCTTGTTGCTCACAGCAGCTAAAATCGCATAAAGTCTGCTGTTTTCAGTGCTTTCATCATGTTTTCTCTTTAGCTGTAATCTTTTTTCCATCTTTCACAGGCTCACACAATTATGTAAGAGAGAAAGGACCTCTGGAGGTCTATGGTGCGATCTCTCAACTATAGCAAGGCCAACTTCAGAGTTATATGAGGTTGCATAGGGATATAAAGCCTGGCTGAGGCTTGAATGTGTCCAAGGGTGTATCCCCTCTCCTGAAAATGTTTTCCCTAATATATTTAATCAGGATTTTCCTTTGCTGCTATACATCTATCGTTTCTCATCCTCTTCTCATGCCCCTCTGAAAAGATTGTCAGTTATCTGTAATCCCCCACGAGGTCCCTGAAGACAGCAAATGCATCCTTGCTTACCTTCTCTTCCCAAGGCTGAATAACCCAGCCCTCAAACTGTCTCAGTGGTCTTCCCTGGAGTGTGTACTGGGAACTCACACAGTGGTCCTGGTGCCCAGATGCACTCTCACAAGTGCGTGTGGGAGGTTTTATATGCCTTTGCTTAACTGAGTAACATTTTTTCTCTCATCCTCCAACCCCCTGGGATGCAGAGGGACTTCTCCCATTGCTCTGCCCTGCCTGCCAAATTGTGTAAGCTGCCAAACTGCTGCAAAGCAGTTTGTCAAATTGTGGGTCGCAGCCTTTGCCCCCTGAGAGACTGCATCTGAGACAGAACATGGCAAAATACGCATCTGTATTCTTGACAATTCTGTGATGCTGTGCAGTCATTCCTTCTGGAGAGCTCAAGATGGTGGTGGGAAAGCAGGCTGTCTGTTTTTGCAGATTACAGGGTTGTACGAGCCATCCGGAACTGCAGGTCCATCCGCAGGCTGCTCTACATCTCCTGCAAGCCAGAGGGTGAAGCCATGAGGAACTTCCTTGAGTGAGCACTCTCCTCCTTTCTGTTGATCTCAGTGACAGACCCTGTTAAGTCCAGACAAGGCATCAGTGAGGAATAAAAAATAATTCAAACATGGCACAATGCCATTGTGCATCCTTCTGAAAAAGAAAAAGCACATCTGGATGTGAGATACAGAGTCCATCAGGTTCACTGCAGGAAGGTTGGCCCCTCACCAAGAAAGTGAAGCCAAGGGGATTTGTCACCTGCTTAGGGGTTAATGATGTGGCTTTGTCTGGTCAGCCTTTAGCTGGGGTACACCCAGGTGATAAATCTGTCTGCAGGCAGCCATAAGGGCAGTGCAAAACTGAAATTGAGTGTCTTTCAGGTGGGATGGCTTGTGAGAAAAAGAGCTTTAAACTTGCCACTGACTGTTCAGCTTGTCCCTGAGGTTTTCAGAGCTGGTTTGGGATTCAGTATTGATGGTTCCACACCTCAGCCAGTGTCAGCTGCAGACTCTGAGGAATGTTAGCCAAACACATGATACCTCCTTTGTGGATCCCCCCTGGACTGTGATACCAGTGGTGGGAAAGCTGCTGCTGCTGGTCTAAAGGATGCTCTTTGCTTTCCACAGGCTGTGCTGCCCACCTGACCCACGGAAGAAGCTGGCAGGGGAGCCATTTGCCCCCGTGCTGGCTATTCCTTTTGACATGTTTCCTCACACTGTTCATTGTGAGCTAGTGCTGCTGTTCACCCGCTGACAAGGAGGCAGGAATGAGCTCTGAGAGCTTGGGAAGCAGTCTCCTCCTGTCCTGAAGAGAGCCAATGGAGTTATGATTATTACTTATTTTCTGTGAAGTTGTATAAAAATAAATAATTTTGTTTTTTCTCTTGCTTTGGGTTACCTAGCAACACTGGTCTGTAAAGAACTATTTGGATTTCTGGGGTGAAAAGGTCCTCTGTAGCATTTCATCACCCTTCCTTCCCCTGCAAAACTTGGGCTGCTGGTTAAAGCAGCCTGGAAAAGACTCACTCCCTGTGTTGAGGAATATGCCCAGGGCCGGTAGCTCGGTGTTCGAGCTGCAAATTGTGCCCTGGATAGTGGGAAATCGCTGGAGCCCCGGGCAAGGAGCAGTGAATGGGCGCTGACCTTGTGCCTAACAAAGGACACGGGACTTCCAGCGTTGTCTGGGTGTGTGTGGGTGGCTTCTCACCCACAGGCTCTGCACAAACCAATGAACAATGGGAAGACACCAGACTCTAATTTTCCACTGGTCAGAACTGTTGTGCAAGGGCTGGGAGATTTAGGATGGAAGAGTATGAAAGCCCAGGGATTCCTTTGTTGGGGTCCCTTCCCGGAGGGGGCACCAGCTTCAACAATGAGATTTTTCTATGAAACAAAACATATTTCAGTGTCTGTCTTTCCACATCTGCCTCCCCCTTCTCCACTAATGATTGCTGATGCCTAATTATGAAGTGCCCAGTGAAAATGTCAGCTGCAATATTTTTCCTCTTCAGGATGTTCTGCAATAGCTAATTAAATTTTTTTCTTCTGTTTTGTATGTGTCCCGTCCTGCTCACAGTGTTGTATTTCTCCAGCTCTTCCAGAGACAAAGCTGCTGTAATGGGGAGTCTGAGTGAGCAGAGTTCCCTTGTGTTACTGAGTCTCAGAATGATTTGAATCAGGGCTGAGAAACTCCCAAGGAAACTGGGAGAGCTGCCTGTATTTTTCAGACTTTTAACTCCAGTCCTGAGCTTTGAATAACAACAACAAGTTCTCAAGCCATGGGGACACAAAATACACGTGTTTTGGACTTGAGAATTACTATACCATAAAGGGAGTGATGATGAGATTCCTGACAGGTATAGGAACTGTCATTCCTTCACTATCCCATGAGTGCAGGTTTTTACACACTGTTGCAGCCTCTTGTTTTCATTTTATACCAAAGGATGCAGTATTCCAGCACTTCTGTTTCATGTAATTATACCTTGGTTTCTCTCTATGAGATCTGAATAGATTTCTGCTAGTTTTTAGTCAAAAGGAAATTTGTGCATTAATTGCAGGGGAGACAATGACTTTAAATCAGAAAGTACCAGAGGATCATTAAACCTTTCCACTAGCCTCTGGAGAGCTGAACATACAGGGTGGGTTTTATCTGCAGTGGGGGTGGGTGACAAGTGGCCTCACCTTTCCTGTTGAGCATCAGGTTCCAGAAGAGCCACAGGGACAAACCATTTATTTTTCTTTCCTGGTGCAAATAAACGAAGCAATATGTTGTTTGTTATGTATGAGCATCTGAATATCTGTCTGTATATTCTGTATGTTCTTCTGAAACTGAAAGCTGTCTGTACAAGAGACCCCTGCCCACTTCTCCTCCACAACACGTTACTCCTGTGCCCTCTGCTAACATGTCCTTGTTTCCCCACTAATGAATAACTGTGCTCTGCCTTTGGCTGCCATCCCACATCCCTAGAATTGACTCAGCTTCGGCTTTCTGTGGGCGATTTATGGAACACGCGAGGACACAAGAGGATGAGTTCCTCTTGCGCTCCGGTGCTGGAGCTGCCTGACTCTAGCTGCAGGGCTTTAGGACCCAGGGGTTGCTGAGTGGAGGAGGCTGAATCCCCTCCCGCTGTCATCCTCCTGCCTCTGCAGCTTTATTCCTACAGCCTTCAATGGTGACGGACTCCCTCCCACCCGGGCTGGCAGCCAGAGCCACAAGGCCTCGCTAGGACCGGATCCTCGCGGCTCTATGGCATCTCCCAGGACCATCACCATCGTCGCCCTCTCGGTGGCCCTGGGGCTCTTCTTCGTCTTTATGGGGACCATCAAACTGACGCCCCGGCTCAGCAGGGATGCCTACAATGAGATGGTGAGTCGGGCAGCACGGAGGGAGGTGCTTCAGGGCTCTCCCGCCCTGCAGCAGGAGCAGCGGGGGACGCAGGGGGTGACTGCCCTGGAGCCCCGAGCGAGGGGCAGGAGAGGGAAAAAGCTGATCTGACTCCTTACTTGACAGACATGGAGAGAAGCCAATAATACGCAGTCCCCAGGATATCCTCGCCTGGGCTCCAGCTGAGCCTATCCACGGAGAAACCTCTGGTGGATAAGGATGGGGAGGGGAGGCAAGGAGGATGGGGTGGCACAGCACACACAGCCTGCAGAAGATGGGGACACGAGGGTCTCTAAAAGCAAGGCCTGCAGAAGTGCCAGACAAGCAGTAGGCAGGGACAGCTGATCCCCGAGGGGAAACCTATCCGCTAGATGGGGGTAGGAAAAACAGATGCCTGCTCTGGTAGATGTTCATCCTCAAAATTCGATGCTTTAAAGCAAGGATATTGATACTGTCTGTCCCTATCCCACCAGACTTGTGGAGGGATTAATTAATGATTGTGAAATGCTTTGAGATTCTTAGCTGGCAGAGGAAGGTATTATTAATAGTCTTATTATTCTCTTTGGCCTGGAAATGAGCCTCTCCCCCTCTTGTCTAAGAGGAAAGGGGTGAGGAGAGGATGGAGAAGTCACTGTGTGCATTTCTCACCTGGTGAACTGGTTTATGCTCCTCTCTGCTCAGGGCCAGCCCTGCTGCAGAGCTTTGCCAGCTGCGAGCTGGAGGCAGGTGGGGGACTGGCTGCCACATTTTGCTTCCTCATCTGTGTTTATTTATTCTCCTGCTGCCTGCCCCCCCGCCCCCTGCTTCCCCAGTTATTTATTGTGGTGGTTGAAAAGATTAGTATAATTTTTGTGCCCCTAAAAAAATAGTGCTGGAAATTTCCAGTACATTCTGTTTTCTCCCTTTGCTCCACCTGCCCAGCTGCTTTTCTTTAGCTCTCAAATAACATCTGAATTGCAGTGCCTAGTCTGCAGCCCAGCACAGGGATCTCACAGAGGAAAATCCCCAAGAAGTAACTCATGGGCAAAAGAGACACATGAGGTAAAACCCCTAGAAAACAAAGCTCTTAAGCTTCTGCTACAGATAAAAAAAAAGCACAGAGACTTTAGAAGCATTGCAAAATGCTTGCTCTGTAAAATATTTCGCTTCTGTGTCCCCTTCTGTTTTATGAAGAGTCAGGCCTACAGGTAGGAATGATCTCTGGTTTTATAAAGCAGGTATTACACAGCATCATTATTCTGCATAGTCCATATTGTTACATATTCATGGCTCATTAGGCTCTCCTGCCTTTGCTGTGGTGGTCTGTCAGGTCACGGAGTTAGGAAAAGCCTGACCTTGCTAATCCATAAGGATAGCTTTTTGCCCCCAGCAAACAGACAACCTCTGTTTTCTACCTCAAACACCAAACTTGTAGTTTTTCATTCAGCAAAAAACACATTAGCTTGCCTATTAAAATACCTAAAATACCAGAGTACTTCAGGACATGCTTATAGTACATTTCTTAAAAATGCTGTATTTTCCACAACTGTTTAAAAATACTCTGCTCTGAGGTTTTAGTCACTGATGGTTTAAAATACATCCTTACAACGCAAACACTTGGAGTAAATGTCATGAGATCTTCAGTTATTTTGTAGCAAAAATGACAATGCTGGATATTTTTTAACCACCTGTGAAGCATCGGATCCTCTCAGAAAGAAGCATCAAAATCTACGGAGATGTAGGAAAGTTCTGTATGCCTGTAATGTAGGTTTCCAAAATTGTATGCAAGTAAATCCACAGCCTGATCGGTGCCTGTGAGAGCTGAACAATCCTGTACCTGAGATTTGGGTTCCATTTTCCTTACACTAATTAGAAAACAGAGAACACAACGGCAAGAATGTCTTCAGGGATATTATACTCAAGTATAAGTGGAAATAATATCAGTGTCTCACACTGAATATAGGAGCCTTATTAAAATATATATGTATATATATCTAAGGAAATTCTTGATTGCAAAACAAAAAGAGAAAAAAACCCAAACAAAACAGTAAGGCCACCAGTGCCTAACATTCAAATGCAAGAACCTGGACATGTGTAAGGACAAAGGTTTCTTTCCCCAAAGGAATGAGGCAGCTGTGTAAGCAGGAGGAGTCTTGCAACTTACACTGCTTCTAAATCCAGCACAAACCAGGGAGCAAATAATGTCAAATGTCAGCTTGCTTTCACCTGAGGAAAGAAAGGATCATAAAGGTATGTAAGCACAGGATGGGACTGGTGAATCTCAGCTTTGATGTTTAATCCCACCCTGAGACTGCACTGCCCATAACTACTGTAAGTTGCTTTGAAATATTGTAAGTTGCTTTGGGATGTTGTAGGCATGTTGGAGTAGAAAGAGACTTGTATTTACTTGCTGTGCTTTGGCTTTGCAGGGATTGGGGGTATAAGTAAATTTTAAAGCACAAGGTACTCTTAGAAAGAGGTTTGTTTGTTTTAACAACATGGTTCTGCACTGCTAATTCCAGCAATCAGAACCTGAGATTTCAGGGTAAGGTACACCTGGCCTGGCTGTAGTTCCAAAGATGGATGAGAGGTTGCAGAACTGTTTTCCAGTGAGGAGACAACACCTTAGAAAGGGGGAATTGCAGATTGATGGTTTAATATACCCCCAAACAGAAGCTTTACAAATTGGGTATCATACCAGAGGGGTCTGTAACGATCAAAATAGTTTTTAGGTCATGTTGCACATCAATCTGTTTCAATGGAAGTCATCTTTGCCTTCACTTTTTCACATCATGTCCTTGGCTGCTTGATTCCAGAAACGAGCATACAAAAGCTACGTGCGGGCCCTGCCCATGCTCAAGAAGATGGGAGTCAGCTCCATCCTCCTCCGCAAGAGCATCGGCGCCCTGGAAGTGGCGTGCGGCATTGTCATGACACTGGTGCCCGGTCGCCCCAAGGACGTGGCCAACTTCCTGCTCCTCCTCCTCGTGCTGGCTGTGCTCTTTTTCCACCAGCTCGTGGGGGACCCCCTCAAGCGTTATGCCCACGCCCTGGTCTTTGGGATCCTGCTCACCTGCCGCCTGCTGATTGCTCGCCAGCCCGAGGAGCTGCCGCCGGAGAAGAGGATGCTGTCGGTGAACGGGGATGAGCAGCCACTCATCCAAGAAGCAGCTCCTGAGAAAGGCAAAATGAAGGTATCCTAGCTGAGTGCATGTGAGGAAACACGGACCCTCGAGGCAGCTCTCTCCAAAATCACCCAGAAAATTTGGTTTTTATTTACCTACTTGCATTTTTTTTTTTTTTTGTCTGTCTAAATAAAGTTGCACTTGGGGTCTGAGAGATATAAGGTATGTCTACACTGTAGTCTTGCTTTTGCTGCTGCCCTGTAATGTAGAAAAACACAAGCTAGATTCCACAGGGACAGCTTGGAGGCAGTCAGCAACCCGGCTGCAGCAGTGCTGGCCTCAGCAGGAGCTGCAAAACCAGCCTGAGACCCTGGGCAGAGACCTGGGTGGGCAGTCAGGCCACCCTGGCACTGCTGCAGTGGGGAGATCGGTCCTGAGCACCAGCCCCGAGCCCCATGGCAGCAGAGCTGGCCTGGGTGTGCTGCTGCTGCTGCCCAGAAGAGCGGCTGGGCAGGACATGAGTGGTGTCCCTGTGCAGCCCCACACACTCATCTGCATTTCCCTTTCCATGGTCAAGGGGTAAAAGGGGCCATGTTACCAAAATAGTGCTGTTTGTTGTGTTGGAGAGAGGGATTCCTTGGGCTTTGCTGCCTCTGTGCCCAGTCCTTTCTATGGAATGGTTTTCCAGAGAAAACACGGGATGCTCTGTTTACATCTTCTTTGATTTCCGTGCAGAGGCTCCAAAACTGGGACAATGGCCTGATAACAGTAGTTTTTTGTCTGCTTCACACGAGGCAGTGGTGTCTCTTTACCCATCTTGGCAGAGAGTAAGGGTGCCTGGAGAGGGGATGGGGAGCGGAACTGCCCAAAGAACTCCAAAATCTCTCTCTGATGTTGGCAAGTAGCATTGTGCTCCCCAGTTCCCTGCAAGTTCCTTTCCCCACCCCCCAGCTACTGTGACTTTATAGAATTGTCGTTTATTTCTGGTAGATGAGGGTCTGAACAATTGCAGGTCCCTCACTGCTCATCCCACGTACAGCCTCAGTGAGCCGGGATAAGTCCTGTTACCAGAGCCTGAATCCCTGTGTTGTATCTGAAATCTTAGAGTGTCATAAGGAGCATATGTTACCTCTGAAATTTGTCTTGTTTTCTCAATGTTTGTCTGTTTTCAGTTTTTCCTTTTTTTTTTTTTTTTTAATTTTTTAATTAGTCACAAAAATAAACTTTTTGAAATTTGGAGAAAAATGTCTTTACAGAAACAAATTTCTTATTTGAGAGACATGTCTGAAAACATTTCCCTCTGGTCAAACACTCCACCTAAAATGAGCAGAATCATGTCAGGCAGTTTGAGAGACAAGGTGATGCAGAGTGGAAGTCAGAAAAACTCTACTTGGTTATATATTAATAACTACAGATATTTAAAAGAAACATTTGGGTATTTTACTGAAACAGTCTCAAATAAATTTCTGCTACAGTTCAATGCAGCAGTGAGAAAAGGTAACTCCAGTAAACTGTCAGATTGTATCTCTAAAAAAATTGATGATGGATGTTCATATGCAGTTTTCTCCTGAAGTCTGCCGTTAAAACAGACACAGCCCTATATAAATATAAATATATGCACATATATATCTATACATATATATGCTGAAAAAGCCTCCTCCCAGAGCTCTAGATGAACTAAATCTCTCTTATCAGATGTGCACCCTGATTAAAGGAACCAGCAGGCCACCTCTGTTACACAATCTCATCTTTACAAACTATCTCAAGGTCATCCAAAATATATGTAAAATTTTCCTTTGCTTCCCAAAAGATGCTTTAACTACCTTGTCCCAACTGGGGTTGTTAATTGTGTTTTAATTAAAAAACAAATAAAAATACCACCAACTCAAGCCCACACCATACTGTGCTTTCCTACACAACCGAACGGCTGCAGCCCTTTCACCTGGGCACCCAACCCAGGAAACCTTTGGGAACAACTGTTGTATTTATCTTTTGTAACATTCCTCACTGAAGCTTGTAGAGATGATAGTAATAAAGCATCCCATGGAGCAAAGCCTATCTCTGTAAAAGCTTCAGACTGTTCCGTGAATACTAAAAAAAGCCCCTTTTTCCACATTTGCAGGGATATGAACAACTGACCCGCAGCAGTGGCTGCGTGTTCTTCGTTACAGAGGGAGACAACCCTTCTTGGAGCCCAGTAACAAGATTCTGTATTTATCTTAGCGGGCTGACCTCTATCGCTGCCCCCCAGCATTAAACAGCTATTTTTGGACGCTTCCAGCCATCTGTGATTGCTGGAAGTGACAAGAACAGATCCACTCCTTCTGTGAGACCTCGATGCTAATTTACCCTTCCATTTTTTTTTTTTCTGTAATTTCTTTCTGTTTTTTCCCCCATGCGCTTTTCTATCTTATCTCCACGCCCCTTATTTCATTTCGGTCGGCCTCAGGAACACTGCCTCGCTTTATATGTGTCTTTTTTCCCCTCCATCTTTCTTAAAACGTAACCCCAGGCCGACGCTCCCAGGCCGCTCCATGAGGCGACCCCTGAGCGGCGGCACAACCTCCCCTCACGGGGGATTCCCGCCCTGCCGGACTGCGCATGCGNTGTGCGGGGCGGCGGCGGCGGCGTTTGAATACGGGGACGGTTGGAGCCGGCGGGAGGTGGCCTTGGAGGGTCAGTGTCCGTGGGATGGAAGGGGTGATCAGTGCCTAGGGCAGCGGGACGGTTAATTGCCCTGCAATGGTCAGTGCCCCGAGCAGAGTGGGCAAAGTAGCGGGAGGGTCAGTGGTCGTGGCGGCGGGGGTCAGTGGCCGTGGGAGGGAGTGGTCAGTGCCTTCCCCTTTCCCCCGGCCCGGCTCCCCACTGAGGGCCGAGGGGCCCCGGGGCCGCCGGGCTGGGCCGGGCCGGGAAGGCCTCACCCCCCACCGTCCCCTCGTGGTGCTCCGGGCGGCCCTGGGGGAGTCGCGGTGGGGGCTGCAGGGGAAGGAGGGTGAGGAGTGCTGGTGCCACTCTCTTCTGTCGGCACTGAGGGGCTGCGCAGGGCTCGGCTCGCTGTCAGCCAGAACTGCCCTACCAGCTGCTCTCTTCTTCATCAAACCTCTCTGGTAGAACTCCTGCAGGACGTAAGAAAAACAAAACACATGTAGAGAAGGTGCTGAGGGAGCTGAGAGTAAAGCTGTTGCTGTACACCAGAGCGTGGTCACCAAGCTTTGCTGCACAGCAAAGTGACAAACACACCTAAAGGGAAATAGTGATGATTCTAACCTCCTAAGGAAGTGAGAGGTGGAGAGGGAGTATGAACTGAAAGCCATTCTGTTTTATTGTGTCAGGAAAGATAGGTTCCAGCAATCCAGGGACGGGCACATAGTACCAAGTTCAGGAAATTGTAGCAAAATTTCCTATTTTGTGGGTAAAAGGTTGATCTCTCCAGCATATTGAGGAGAAAATGCCACTTTTTGTGGCTGTATTTCACCCACAGCTGTGCAGTTTGGCACTGTTGGTAACTCTTGTGCCTCATTTGGAAGTTTACCAAAATTTCTTAATTTTTCCAATCCAAGCTGGTTATAGGAAGGCTGCAGAAGAATCTAATTTTTGTGAAATAGGAAACAAAGCTTGTTATGATCCGCTAACATCTGTACATGACCTTGCAGAGGATCATGACTTGAATGATTATATTGACATATACAAGTAAGGAAAATAATAATGTACAGACTTCCCTCAGAAATAAACTTGGTTGTGTTTTGTTAACTTTCTGGTTATGTTGATTTTTTTATCAAAATGCTATATAAGATTGTATCAGATAATGTTTCGTTTGAAAGGAGCTTTTGTTAATTTTTACTTGGGATTTTGTTAATTTTTACTTTAATTTTACTTAATTTTTATGTAAGAAGAGAGTTTTGGTACACTTGTCTGTGCATCGTTGAGGATCTTGTCTGATCTTGTGGGGAGCAGTCTGCTCTATCTGAATTTACTCTTTCATTACGCAGGATGCCTCTAAAATCTGCTTGCCAGGAAAATAAATGTTTATTTTCCTTGCAGGGAACCAGCTCTCTGGCATTGCTCAGCTGATCTCTTTTCTTGCCTAATGAAGGATTGGCTCTCACATGACAAGACAAATGAGTAAAATTTTGTCTCAGCTGGGAGTCTGAAAAGATGCAGCGAAGGTGGAGTTCCAAGGCCCCCAAGCATCCTCTGCACATTCGCCATAAAAGCCAAACTGATCTCTCTGTGTGGCGAAAAGGAGGGAGAATTGACTCTGAAAAAAGTTTGCAGAATCATCAATCTGCTAATGATCAGAAATATGATAGGCAGGAAGGTTCTCTAGAGCAAGCTTTGAGCTACTTGGGGAAAGGTAAGAGAATTTTTTGGATGGCTATCTAGGATTAAGAAGATAATAGCTACATTCTTAAAAAAAAAAATCTAACTTGTATCTGTTTTTCCTCTTCAGTGCATGAGCTGTGTATTATTTCTTTAATGTCTTAGAAGTTTTGTGTTACTACTGTGTAAAAAAAAAAAAGAACAGCATAGAATGGTTTGGATTGGAAGGACCAAACCCCCCTGCCATGGGCAGAGACACCCTCCAGTAGATCAAGTTGCTCAGGGCCCCATCCAGCCTGGCCTTGAACACTTTCAGGGATGGGGCAGCCTCAGCTTCTCTGACCAACCTGTGCCAGGGCCTCAGCACCCTCACAATAAACAATTGTATCCCAATATCCTATCTAAACCTCCTTCAGTTTGAAGCCATTCCCCTTGTCCTGTCACTGCATGCTCTTGTAAGAAGTCTCTCTACGTATTTCTTATTAAAATATTAATGATTTTAGAATAATTTTACTTCTGTTTTCCCTCTTTAACCCTTGAGCTATGTAATGTTTCTTTAATGTCTTAAAAGTTTTCCTGCTTTGTTGCTATGTCAAGGAAAAGGAGTATGTGCAGGGACAGTTCAGAGAAGCTTTAAGTTTAAATTTCTGTTCCGAAGTTGTTTCATCCTGTGCTCGTCCTATTTGTTTTTCCTAGTTCAAGACCGTGTTGCACTGAAGAAGAACAGTGTTCTGCAGAAACACTTGGATGCTGTGGAAAGCACTGCCCTGAAACAAGGGCTGCCCCCTGAAGGATTTGAGATACTGCTGAACGTGGTGCTCAGTGGCAAATTTGGTACAGCATTTCTATGCTACTGGTATATCTTCTGTGAATGTGCCTTTCCCCTCTAATCAAACCCACTGTATTTATGTATAATATATGATAATGTATTTATGGTACTTTAGCATAAAATTAATTTTTCTGGCATGCTTTGGTGTAGTTTCCATTTTCTTTTGTTAAGCTGGAACGAATTGTTTATCATCATTTTGAGGTATAGGTAAGTCCTTACTAAATTCTTGTACACCGTTACTTTGAGCAAGGAAGCTCTAAATAATTTTGTCCAGGGGGAATATTGACCTAAGCTGCAAAACAGTTTTGAAGAACCTGGTACATGAGCACCATCTTACTTGAAATTGGGTTTTTTCCAGCTGATACAGTGAATACTCGTTTATTGAAGAGCCTCATTCCTGCCTCAGTGATACCAGAAAATTCTGTGGTTACAGCTGTGTCTTGGCTCTGTGTCAGCAAATGCTCAGGCAACATCCAGGTAACTTAGTAAGTGTTTGCAGTAGTTATTGCTTCTGCACAGGAACCATAATAACATGTTATTTTGAGGAACTAAAAATCCTGAGGTTTTATTGTATGAGGTCTTACACAAGATACTGTCATTTACCAGGACTGGCAGAGGTGCCCATTGCTGGAATGGCAAAGGGAACCAAGAAACACGTTGAAAATGTCAGTGGAGATTTGGTTCCTGCTTGTCTTGTATCTTTGAACTCCTCAAGAATGGTGTCTCCACCAACATTTCTGTGAAATACTTCTGCTGTGTGAGGCCTCCTTTAACTTCAGTGAGGTATCCCTTAGGTTATGTGCACCTTGATTGTGGCAACATGACTTAACATTAGGAAAAGAGTCTTTTTTATGTTCACATGGTCTGCTCAAAGGTTTACATAATAGAATCATTTAGATTGGAAAAGATTAAGACCACAGAATCCAACCAAACCATTAACCTAATACTGCCAAGCCAACCATGTCCCTAAGAGCCACAGCTGCCCATCTTTTAAATCCCTCCAGGGATGGTGATTCAGCCACTTCCTGGGAGTCTGTTCCAGTGCTTTACAACCCTTTCAGTGATGAAATTTCTGCTATTATCCAGTCTCAACCTCCCTGGCAGAACTTGTTGCTTGTTTCTTCTTGACCTATCACTTTTGTATTTGGGAGAAGAGACTGGCCCCTGCCTCACTTCAGCCTCCTTTCAGGGAGTTGTGAAGAGTGAGAAGGTGCCCCCTGAGCCTCCTTTTCTCCAGGCTGATGTGTGTCCCATTTACTGGATCCCCTCTCAAGCACCACTGACACACAAATAGGGTCCCATGGTTATGGAAAACAAAACCCAGCTGCCAACAGCAGTGATGGGGCCAGTTGTTTACCTGCTGAATCCCTTGGCAGACTTTCTTCATCTGAATTACCCCTGAACTGTTTGTCTGTAGCTCTCTGGTTACCCTTGAGAATGGTGTGTATCCTTACTGATCGTGTCTCTGGAGCTGGCATTTGATTCCTCTGCCTTGCTTTTAGCCATCACTTAATGTAATGTGGGTTTTTTTTCCTGTCTGCAGCTGCTTTTTTTAAAGTGGCTGATCACAGTGTTTGACTTCATTGATCACAAGGAACAACTTCATGCCCTCTATGGTTTCTTCTTCTCTTTCCTGCAAGATGAGAAGATGGTAAGGAGAGCTGAAGAACATATGGAACTGACAAAATAACACTAGATGTTCATTAGTAGTATGTATATTAATGCTAGAATTAGTCTGGAGTAGGTGTTGGTTAGAGACTGTTTTCTGATGGTTGGATTTCCTTTTTTATCTTCTCTTTGCATTATTATAATACTGCTGGGTAATTTAGATCCACAAACAGTCAAGTGCTGTAAGATTGCTGTGTTCTGTCTGCTTACACATATTCCCAAGAATTGCTATGCTGTATCACAGAGAGTGTGACCAATTATTCTGTCTAAATTCCCAAGAGTAACAGTGGTCTCTGGGATTGTCAGACATTAGCAGCTAAAGGCTCCTGTTCCTGGGCAGAAACTGAGTTGTTTACCTGGGGCAAAAAGAAAAAAAACAACATTTTTAGAGCAGTGTTTACTTAAGGTGAGAAACCAATTGCTGTTCTACTTATCTAATTTGAAATATAGCTTAAAAGAGAACAAGCATTCAGGCAATTTCTGCCATATGGCAACTGTAAAATCCAGGAATTTTCAAGTGTTTGGATTCAGTACATACTAAGATGATCTTGGCAGTCGTGTTAGGTATGAAATTGTTAATAGTCTTTCAGTTTAGGATATTTTATGGTTAAAACAAGTTCCCAAAGTTCTGAGTTATATTTCTTGTAATGTTTTTAATGGTTTTAGATTAACTTTAGTTATAATCTTTCCAAAAAAATGGATTTAAGTTCTTAATTTTTTCAGACTCCATGGGTCAGTTGGAAAGTGCACCAGAGTTTGTTGAAACTAATTTAAGACTTTACAGCCTCAACTGCTGTTAGAAGCTCTAAAAAAGTATATTAGTTCAAAGGTGCCTTTCCTTTTGAAAATGTAATTCCACTTTCACTGCTGGCTCTTGTAATTTCTAGCCCATGTTCCTAAAGAAATGATCCAAGTTAATTAAATAGCTTGGTTACTGTCAGGACTGCTCACAGATGAAGTTTTAAATGAGGCTGATATATGGGGCTGTTTCTTGTGCTACTTCTTGTATGTCCTGGCTGTGTGTCTGCAGCAGCAGGAGAGCTCATGGCTGCCTTTGCTTTGCAGTGCCCCTACGTCTGCCACCTGCTCTACCTGCTGACCAGGAAAGAAAATGGTGAGTCTCATCTGTGTGAGCTGAAATACCAGTTTATTTCTCATTATCTTTGCTGGTACTGCCTTTTCTTCCAAGGCAGCTGATAAAATGACTAGCCAGTTTTGTGCTTTTAATCCAAGGAAGAGTGAGCAGTAGTTCAGGCAGAACTTTGTGTAACACTTGCTGAATTGCTCTATTACCCTAAAAATAAGAATTATTGGTTCTGCTTGCTTTGCCATGATTTTATAATAAAAATGTTACTTCTGTAACTTGCTTAAATGTCTGATATGGTATTTTTAAAATCCTTTATATTCTTAATTGTATTTCCAGTCAAGCCTTTTCGGATTAGGAGACTACTTGACCTCCAAGCAAAAATGGTGAGTTTATTTCAGATCTTGTGGAATTTGAACTGTGATTAATAATGCACTTTGTAAGACTGATTTCCTTACAGAGTGGAGAAGAATGGCTGGACTTGGAATTGTATGTTTTAGTCTTTGTAGTGTTAAAGTTTCTCTCTTGCACATGTGTCTCTA
>WAAG01011827.1:158-10616 GCA_013390105.1 Tichodroma muraria | reverse complement strand
CCCTTACTATGAAGTAAGAAAGCTCTTTTGTTCTAGCAATTCCTACTTCTAATGTAATGGGTGAGGCAGAAGAAGTCACTAGCAGTGCTATTTTTTCAAGGTTACTGAGATGATTTTGCTATAAGGGGCAGGCAATGTAGTATAATACTGGGGTTTTTCTCCCTCTGGAATGCAGTGATCATCTTTTTGTGGAAATATATTAAAGACAGTTTATTAAGAAGTCACTTAAAATATGATGTACCAAGGGGGGGAAAGAGGCATTTAGCTATAATTTATGGAGTAAAAAACTCACTTTAAAAGATTTTTAACTCCTATAGGATTTTTAAAAATCTTATAGAAGTTAGTAGGAAGTATAGGCTGACAAAGAATTCATCAGAAAGAATTATCATGGTATAATAACTTGCAAGGTTTTAGAATCTTTGTTACAGAGTTAAAATAGAATATCAGTGTTTGCTTGAAGTATCCTGTCTTGCTAGCTAATTGTTGTTTTGATGGCATGAATAATTAATTTCCTTGGATAAAAGTGGATATTTAGACTGGCAAGAGAGGCTTTGCAGGTGCAATGAGGAGTCCTCAGGCAGGAATATTTGGAGTAAGGAAGTCTGGGAAGAATATTGGTGTTTACTGATGCAGTAATTGAAATAATACATTATAATAATTGCTTTTAAATTCTGTTGCATATAACTAAACGCTATCAAATTACTTGGTTTGGTGTCTCATATTTGCACTCTGAACAGTCAAGTGGGTCAATCTACAAAATTTTGATATTTTCTGATGTTTGCAGAATGTGCAAATAACACAGCAAGATTTCTACTTGGTGACACTTCTCTTGGTGAAGCTGCTAAATTTCTTTGCTGGGACTTGACTACATACCTGTGCCCCACAAACTGGAGTTAAAACCAACCACTTTTGCACAGCCTCCTTACACTTTGCCTCTGAATTGCAAATGAGACATCAGTGCATACAGAAGAGAAGGGGACTTGTGTGGGCATGTATAACAAATGTTTTCTGCTAATCAGAATATGCACATCTTTTAACAGACAGTCTCTTCTGTTGTTTGCAATAAAGGGAACATAAGCAAATAATGTCTAGTGGTCTTTGCTCTTTTTCAGGACAGTTTCTAAACAGGATTCAGATGATATAATTTCAAAGGAATATGTTGTAATTATGGCCATGTTTTGTGTGTATGTATATATGACATTTACACGAATAATGCATTTAATGGTGTAAATACAAATAGTATGGCAGTTTTTCCATGGAAAATGCTACTAAGAGGATTAGAGTTTGATCTCATAGTACTGTACACAGCCTCTTATTGACTCAGAGTGGAGGATTGTTTAGTTCTGGCAGTCACCAAACAGATCAGCAGCTCACATTCTTGCTGCTGACATTCCATTTGAACTGATATTGCTAAAAAGATAACTTCTTTTTTTTAAAACTCATGAAAAGCTGTCCCCAAACTGATATTGTGCAACTTATTTAAAAAATGTTTTCTCCATTTCAGAGTTTAAATTCCTCTTAAAATGATTTTTAGGGCATAAATGAATGATTTCTGACCTTGCTGCTTCCCTTTTGTTCTCAGGGTTGAGCCATTTTTCTATATTGTCTCCTGCCCCCACAGGTGTAGATTTTTCCCTTTTGGTCTGGAAGCTGTGCTTCCTGTCCCTGAAAAGTGATCCTAATGAAATCATCTTTTTCCCAGCTGCTTCAGACGCAACTTCTGTTCCACTGCTGAAGCCCATCCTGTAGACTAAGCCACTTACCTCCCCTTGTTTAGACATCTTATAAACAACCATTCTTGCCACTAACTGAAGCAGACGAGCTCAGCAGATCATTTCATGCTGCAAATGTACTTTCCTTGAATTTTTGAGGTTTTTCTGCTGCTCTCACTTCTGGTCAGTAGCCCTTCCCTTTCCCACAGAATGATGGAATGGCTTGGCTTGGAAGGGTCCTTAAACATCAACTTGTTCCAAGGTCCCTGCCATGGCCAAAACACCTTTCACTAGACAAGATTGCTCAAAAGTGTATCCAGCCTGATCTTTAAGGCATCCAGGGATGGGGCATCCATAACTTCTCTGGGCAGACTCTTCCAGAGCCTCACCACTCTCACAATAAAGAATTTCTTCCTAATACCTTATCTAAATCTAGCCTCTTTCAGTTTAAAGTCATCATCCGTTGTTCTATCACTACATGATAGAACATGTAGTGATAGAACAACGGATCTCCCTTCTGGTGTTGTACCAAAGGTTAAGGACCCCCTTTGCCCAGGGAATGTCTGCAGGTCGTGAAGGGCGGCTCATCACTCATATTTAAGTCCTAACCACTGAGAGATGTCTTTGCCTTTGCACTGACATTTTTCTAGTACACAATGTGCACCATCTGCTAGTGACACACATGGCTTAAATATGAAATCACCAGTTGCATACCTCTTTGGTTTTTCAAATATCTGTGCTGCCTTACAAAGCCTTCCAGCTTTTTCTTTTATAGTTCATCATGCTAGGGAAGTGAATGGCTTGCACCCAAAACTCTCTCTGGGTTGCCAATGCATTTATTAGCATAATTTTAAGGACTGCGAGAGTTTTTGATTCTGTACAATAATCAAAACTATCTGCATGATTATAATGGTAAAACTCCAAAGCAAAATTCAGACATTTCTTTTGGTTCAAATAATAGATGTGTTCTCCACTGGGCTCTATTTCTTACTGATAAATAGCTCTCACTTACAGAGAATACCCAATTATATACCCAGTTATCAAGCTTTCCCAGTGTTAGTACACCTGTGTTTTATTTCACAACCAGTCTGTTCACAAGGTTCACAAATCTGTTCACTTATTTTTCTTAGAAACTTGAAGATGGGAAACACTCCATTTATTTGCTGTGCAAGTTTCCCTCAGACCAGACAGACACTCCCTAGTCACTTCACTGGTGTTCTTTACTGTGCCACCATGGAGCTCTTGTGCTCTTATCTGTCCTGATTTCAGTGGTGCTGCAGCCACCTTCTAGAGAACCAGGTTTATGGTTACTACTCCTACACTAAAAGCACTTTGGTTCTGGACCAACCAACACCGAACTCCCCAGCAATCTTTAAGTGCACTTTTCCTAGAACTTACTTCGTGTATGCACTCTGGATTCATATTCAGGGGTTCCTGGTAGTTTGAGCAAAGAGACACAAATACTGTAAGGTTTCCAAACCCAAAGAGTTCTATCTTATGGAGGAAAAAAAAAGAAAGTGCAGTTTCAGAATAAAGTCTGCATGTGTTTCCTTGCCTTTGTTTCTTCCCCAGCTTAGGTATTGTTGAGTTTTGATCATGGTGCTCTAAGGGGATTTATGGTTTTATATTCAGATCTCTGCATCTGATTAATCTTAAAATGTTTTCTATCCTACCAAGTCCTTCACAGCTTCCCATCCCAGATACTCCTGTGAAAGGATTTGTGCTCTGACCACATTGTTTCTCTTCCTGACTAGTCATATTCAACAATACCCCTCTCTGGAGGGGTGTATAAACAGGAAAACAACTAAATATAGATCACAGAGAGAGAAGGAATAGAATGCAACAGTGTGCATGAAGAGAAGGACTGCGCGCACAGATGGTATAGGGCCTAGAGGAAATGTGGAGGGGGAGAGAGAGAGAGAGGCTTGAGAATGAACAAAGATGGGGGAAAATTACCTGTGGTACAAACCGTTTATGGGAGAAAGGAGGCAGACAAAACATCCTTCTGTTGCCTGGAGCAATCTGTAATGCACTGGGTTAGCATGATCAGAGAACTGAGGCCAAACTAGACTTGAAATCTTACTTCCTTCAAGATTATCTGCTGCCTTGATCAGAAACTGGTCAGCAGATCAGTCTTGAATACTGCAGCTACCTCCTTGTGGGCAGCCTGCTTTGGTGGAGCAGAAGGCAAAGCAGGTCAGTCTTCATATTAAACAGAACATAAATATTATCTTATGGAATGGCACACTGTGAGAAATTTAGGAAGATGCTATTTCAGGCATCTCCCTGCCTTGGTCTATTACATTTTTTAGTTTTATTCGATTATGTATTAACACAAGTTGCTGATCCAGATCAGTTTAACAGCCTCTGGTCAACAGACTGGCTTACAGGAGAAAGAGGAACCTTACATCTCTCCCTCTCCTTCCTGTAGCCCATACCCAGCTCTTACCCTTCCTGCCCAAGCAGGTGGGATGTGACTGTGGCATGTTGCTGTGCCCTCACATGCATGCAGCAGGACCCATGTGTATTCCCAATTTCCGCTTTCTAAGCAGGCATGAATTGCTTTGGGTGCCTCTGCAGGCTGGGCAGATGAAGTGCTTCTGTGGTCAATCAGCCACTTTGCAGCAGTGGCGACAGGAGGGAATGGGTGGCTGTGCTTCGGCAGCCTGCAGACAATGCCTCGGTGCCTTGGCTCAAACCATGGACAAAGCAGGGCTGACACTGGTACCCCAGGCTGTGGACCAGGGCAGTGATGGGCCCTATCTGTACTGCTGCCTTTGATGCAGGAGCAGTAATTTTCAAGGGAGATGGAGAAACATATTTGATTGGGAAGCAGAAAAGTATTAGATTGCCATTGCTAGGTCTGCCAAACCCTGATGGCTGGAGCCTTGGTTCATTTTTGGAAGGATACACAGAAATCTGTGTAAATTAAGGCTGGATTCAAAACCACCCGCTGCTTCTTTCTGTGCACAAATAACTTCTCTACAAATGATGTGTTGTCTGTCTTTCTCTTCCCCAGCATCCTTCCAACAGATCTGCACAAGCTAGATTGTTAGTTGCTGATGACCTCTTTTTTGAATTGATGGTTATATAGGGCTTTTTATATTGCCAAGCAATTTTATACTGTTTTGTTTTCTGTTCTACGTATAAGTCTGCAATTACTCATATTTTTTTTTAGAAATACATTTTGAAAAAAATTATAGTGATAGAAAATAGCCATCCAATATCCCATTTAAGTGTTAAAATCATTCTTCATTCTACCTTTTATTCATGAAATGAGACACACGTTCATTTGAGGAAATTTTTTCTTGTTTGAGCAAGAATGAGGGGGAAAAAAAAGACCACTGTAGAAAGGCTTTGAGTCCATTTTTCTAGAAATTAAACAAACAGCACATTTTATAATGTTCCAAAATGGGGAATAAGTCAGGGTGGTTTTTTTTTTGTTTTGTTTTGGTTTTTTTATTTAACCAACTGGTTTAGAAGAATATTATTTGAAAGTTAATTTGTTTTTAAAAATCAAATATATCTGTTAGTATTGTTGGATTTAAAGCACCAGAGAGCTGTCTGATATTCATCTGTTTGTAGAAACATCATCTTTGAAGAGCTTATACTGCTAGTATTTTGATGAGAAATACTACTTATTATTGAGAAAGAGCCAGTAATTGCTTTTCTATTACAACAGAAAATTACGGGGCATAAAATCAATGTATGCCAGTTGTTCAGTTGTCTTCAAAATACTGCAGACTGACTCCATTCTGTATTCTCCTGCATGGTAACAATCTATTGTGTGCACCTGCATGGTTTTTGTTTTATTTTGTTTCTTTTTCTGACTGTCAGGAAAGGTACCTTGCTGTCTGAAAAGACTAGACTGATTATAGCACAGTGATAAAAGATTGACACGTCTCACCCCTTCTGTCCCCAGTAAGACCAAGTTGGCCCAGCTGTATGGAGTGTGCTGTACCCATCCAGTGTCCAACAGAAATATGCTATTGGTCCTTCAGAGATGGGGGTCTGCTGCAGACTCCGAATTGTTCTGAGTTTTGTTCTTTTGGTTTTAAAAAGGAGGTTTCTGTAAGGTAGAATTGGGATTGTTTTTTAATGTGGTATTAACTGGCACTACTTCTCAGGCTGAAACGCTTTAACAGCAGTATTTGCTACCTAAGTCTAACCTAATGTTGGTTAGACACGTAACTGTGAATTAACAAGGTAAATGGTTAAGAATCTGTTTTGTATATGCCAAATAAAGGCTGTTGTCAGTTATTGTTAATGGAGATCTGCATTTTTGTTGCTCTATGTTTTATCTGTTATTCTAAAAGTATATAACGTCTTATACAGCTTTAAATGTTCTACATTTATGAGAAGTTGCAATTCAAATGGACAATTGAGTGGTGATGAGTTGAAGCCTTTAGTTTCTTTATTCAGCACATACAGAGAGCTGTAGATTCTTCATGGTCCCTGCCTCCTGTCCCCAGTTCTGGCCCCTGATGGCATTGGCAGTCCTGCTGCAGTCCCTGGATGTACCCAGGCGCATGCGCACAAATTAACACACACATTTACACACACGTGTGCTTGTCCTACCTAGTCCATGCTCCAGACAGCTCATTTCACAGATTTCAAGCTTGTCCCCACCTGGGGATCACAACCACCATAGCCTGACCCTTTTGGTCCATACCCTAAGCCTCGGATGTGTCTGAGAAGTGGCTGTGATGCCTCTTTGGGATCTTCTGCCTCACCAGAGATGCAAGAGGAACAGCGGCATTTAAGTTCAGCTGTGGACCTGTTGCTGTGGCTGTTCTGTGTTGGTACCAACCAACAGGACATATCTGTGTTAGATACTTTGATTGTGAAGATATAAAGTGCCCTGTGGACTTCGTAAGTAAGGGTTGTGATGGCGGGGCTGGCAATGAGGGGCTATAGCAGAAAGGGTGGAAGTTCAGCAAAACTGACCAAAGATGCAGTGCTTCAGAAGGGAGGAAGGCTCCCTTTGATCTCTATTTAAAATGAGAGGAGAAGGGAGGAGAGAGGAATGTGGCAGAGAGTGGAAAGGAGGCACACTGAAATAGAAGACAGAGAAACAGGGTGTGGAGATGACTGGCATCATCAACATAAGGCTGAGAAACTTGTCAGAAGCTTACAGAATGCTGGATGTCTGGAAAAAGCAAAAACCTGTTTTGACTGTTTCAGCAGCTGTTCCTGCCAGCTGGTTTTGTACTCTGCAAGTCTTGCCCCCTCCCCCCTACGCCTTCCCCAAAGTGCACTGTGGTGAATCACAGCTGGTAACTCCTCCAGCTGTAGATGCAGTTTGAACAGAGGAAAGCTAATATCCTCTGGTGTTTCCAGTTTTTGGCTGGAAATCCTGTGAATGATAGACAATCTACAGGCTCCTGGTTTTTCTAGCATAGCAGGGTCCAGCAAAGAACGTGCAGATTGCGCTTGCAATATTACTGAGGAATGCAACAAAAATCTCCCTGGAAGAGGGAAGCAAACCCAACAGGAGGACTGTGGTTGGTCAACAGACAACATTTCTTTTTCATGTTCACAAATAACAAAGCTAGGCTAGCAAAAGCTTGATGTTGCAGATCAGACCTTAAATAATAGTGTAATTATGATACACTATTTAAGACCTTTAATAATAGTGTAAATAGATGTAAACCCAGCAAACTCAATTTCCCGTTTCAATGACATCTTTTACTAGTTAGATACTGCTGTTCTGTAAAGCCTTCAGTAGAGCATCACAGGTAATCTGCCATTTAAAATTTTATTTAAGGGTTTTGCTGGAAGAATAACCTGTCTTTTACAGCATTCACTGCATGCGCATGGGACTACAGTCGATATCTGGAAAATATCACTATCATGACATTACTAGGTTACTGTCTACCTGTTTTTTTCTAGATTATGTTGTAATCCTTCTGTAATACAAAAATGCTAATAATACTTACAATCTCACTTGCACTATTCTTTTTGTGTGGTTCACGTACTTTGCATTTGTCAAAGTTTGGATAATGAACCTAAGCCGACAGATCTGGGGTTGGGTTTGTATTGTTTGGTTTGGTTTTTCTTCAGAGTCAAGAGTTCTCTGAATTAATTTCCTGGGGAAAAAGTGGGCCCACAGACTGACAGGCTTATTTGTCAATATATGATCCATGCCAGTTTTTAAAAATATCCTGGGATAATTTCTGTAGGGTATATGGGACTAGAGAGAAAAAGTATTTATGTACCTCCATTGCTACAAAGTGTTAAAGATATGCACACATACAAAAAAAGGTCCCTTATTTAACTCTTCAATAATTATTTCATTTATTAAAATTACCACCAAAAAGAAAATAAATGTTACTATTTTCTAAGCCACTTTTACTGACTTTACAATTCTATTTTAATGTAACTTCAATTTACGATATGTTTAAGCAAGGCCTTCAACATATAATTTTAAATTTAGGGTGTAAATGTTAACATGCATTTTCAAGACCTAAGCCAAAATTACTAGCTGAGACCAGGCTGCATTTAACATGGAATATAAAAGTAGTACTTTAGTGTACAATGAAAGCTGAAGCTCAAGCTCAGCTATTACAAATTCATTCGGAGGCCTTGACTGAGTCTTGGACCAGTGATGGCCTTTGAGATCAAGTTTTCATATGACGGGAACTTTTCTCCTACTTTTTTTGTAGTACTGCAAACTGTGTAAAACAGCAGTAATAAATTACAAATGCATGCTCCCAATCCTGCATTTCCAGTGGCATGCAAGCAGCTGTTGGCAGATTGGACCATGTACGAGTAACGTTCACAATTTCAAGTCGGAAGAATGAGTTATTTTCCGTGTGCATGAGCTGTATGCAGATGATCAGTTTTCTGTTGGGATGGCAGGTTAAGGGGCAGTTGTTCACTGGGCTGCCCAGGGAAGCCCAGTTCAGGTCTGCTGACATGTGAATTCACTGCCATAGGCATTATGGGCTGGGTTTTTCTAAACTTTCCCCACTACTTCTAGTAAAATATGATTCTCTTCCTTTGAGCTCTATGTCCGTAAGATCATGAGATTCATAGTGTCGTGTGAACTAAGAATTAATGTGGAAAAACAAATCAGTAACAAGAAGCATGCTTGTGTATGCAAACGACTGCCCAGTTCTTAGGCTGTCCTGTGCACTAGTTTCATCACCAGTTAATGTAAAAGCCTAATGCATCCTCTTCCTGGTAGTTTTCTCCCTTCATTGTTGACAGGATGTGCTAAAAATAGTCTCCAGTCTATAGATACCTAAACAATGAAACTACAGATACAATTTTGGGAATAGGGATGTTGCCATGAACTATTTATTTACACTAAGCAGCAGCAGGAGGCAAAACTAGTTTCTATAGATGCAGCTTAGTAGTAATGTCTCCTGAGGTTAGAATATAATTTCTTCTTTATTTTGTTTTCAGAGAATAGTTGAGATAGGGTAGAAATATACTTTCCCCCTGAGGAGTGGGGCAATTTGTTTTAAATTTCTGTGGTAGTCTCTACACAGCTCAGAAATTTATCTAGAAGACTTGAAGGATAACTCAGCTCCAGCATGCAGAAATTAATGGAGTTTCAAGTTATGTTTTGGACAACTATGGCTTTTCCAGTTATGGTGTCTGATTGAAAGGCTGTAAGTCTTAAGGGGTATGAATAAGTTTACCCTAGAATTAGGTGAGTTGTTCCTGGTTCATATTCTAAAATTAAGTAAGGTAGGGATAAATACCTGTCCTCACCTCGATACAGAAAATGAGATTCTGTCTTCTTAAATGTTTCCTGTACCAGTCTCTGTTAAAGAAGTCTATACTCATTCCATTGTTGTATTCCTACGACTTGCAGTGAGCACGATTAAGGCATGCAACCTCTATGCCAATGACCCAAAAATGGCTACAACTGAAGTCTTTGGCCATTTCACACCACTGCAGGTCAGTGCTGTGGTATGTCAAGCCATTACTAAGCAGTATTCAAGGAGGGGGGGGACAAAGGGGAATGGAAGCTGTTACCTGCTAACCTGCTGGAATGATGCGAGGACTCCAGGCAGGACAGAAAAGTTACCAAGCTGTGGCCATGGGACAAACACAACCCATATTGAGCAGATTATGAGAGAGACAAATTGGTTTCTTTCCCCATCATATTATAAAAGCAGATATATGCAGTATGTTGGAATGTATAATCTGAAGGGTATTTATGATGGTGAATGGGAGATAGGAAGCATGTTTTACTATGAAAAGCGGTCTGTGATCGTGTAGTGCTATTTTCATGCTTATTATTAATGACATAGCCTGTTGCACACTGGGAAAAGAATGCAGATTTTGCACGACTGCATTTGTCATACAAATCATAATCCCTAGACAAGTCCAGGCAAAGATTGCTAATATTTTTATGAATAATGCAGAACTACGTCTTAGTTGTGTGTTCTACAAAAATTTTCACTAGTTCAGAAAAGTGAATGAGCTTCCTCTTAAATAACATTTGCTGATTCTCAGAAAGATTATCTGCCCATCCTGTAACTCTTCTTGCCACCAACTACTTTGTCCAGGGGTTGTTTTGTTTTATTGTTCATGGTTTTTTGGGGGGTTTTGGCATTTTTTTATTTGGTTTTGGTTTTGGTTGGTTGGTTTTTGTTGAACTCAGGCTGTCTTTTCTGCTTTGTTTTCTTCCTCTGTTACCTTCTGAATGGTTACCTGTGCATTCACCACTGCTGATTTCTCTTTATTTCCAGTAGGTGAAAAACATTCTTCCTCTTGCATGGAGGCACAC
>WAAG01011826.1:8635-23001 GCA_013390105.1 Tichodroma muraria | reverse complement strand
AAACCAAAAAAAAAAAGAACAAAAAAAAAAAAAAAAAAAGAAGGAAATATTTGAATGAAACAGAGTAGAGCTAAGCTTCCTCTCACACTAATTTTCACAGCAGTGGGAGGCTAAATGCGCAAAATAACATATGTACCTTTTTAAAATGTAGGATCTACAGTACTCACATGCTTTCTGTGCAATACATGGGAAGAACTTTGTCTTTGACAGCAGATGACAGTTTGACAGTCAGATCACTAAGAAAAGCAGATTATGGCAGTATGAATTAAACCTCCAGTCTATGGGGAAAGATCACCCTCCACAGCTATCTCTGGACTTGCATAAATGCAAATGTTTACAAAAATATTTTAAGCTAAAATTTTATTTTTCCTAAATAAAGCCCCACCATTATCTCTGCTATCTTCAGGACAAGAGCACAGAACAATTCTCACAAAATGCAAGTATATGAAAATACAGTGCATGCTTTTGTCTTCATCTGAGCTACGAGACAATCCAGCTTCAAATCCCTCTGTCTTCACAGGAAGCTTCAAATTCTTGTTAAAATTTCAATCTCTTCTAGCCATTAACCTACCACACAATTTCAAATTTTCCCATTGAAGCTGCTGCCTTTATTTAATGTTTAAAACACGTATTTTTAGCCACAGAGATCAAAAAGCAAAACAAATGAGAGTTGAGGAGTGACTGGCTGGAAGGGTAGACAATTGCCTTCCAATGTCTGGCACAGCATGCATCTCTCCTTTTCCTCTTCCTGTATTTCCTCTGGAGTCCAGTCTTGTCTCCAGTTCAGAGGCAAACCTCCACATCACAGAGGTGGGCAATAGATTGCAAAGTCATGCAATGAAACTGGATGCCTGGTGAAGCTTTAAATACTTCCTGTGAGCCATAAAACTGTTTGTATGGTCATATCTCATTGTGTTTCCCACACTGATCCTTGGGGTTGGAGAATGCATGTACTGATCAAATTTCAGCTTCAATTATTGCCCAGTTTTTCCAGGGTCTCCACTGAGTTTTGATTAAACAAAGTATTATTTACCAACTTTCCTGCAAATAGTTTTTGCAGTATGATTTAAACTGTTCCTGTGTATCTTTTCAGAGAGGCTTTTTTCAGTAGCAGGTTACTTGATCCCAGAATATTATTTTTTACAAGTGCTCAGTCATTTATGATTTACAGCTCTGAGGATGCAAAATACAGCAGGGTTGTTAATTATGAATATTTTTATTGATTAAAGTAATTATATTATCACTTCCTATAATTATATAATTGTTATTATAATAATTATTATTAATAATAGCGATAATAATAATTATAATTTTAATATAAACTGCATTGCAGAAAAATGTTGCAGGCCAAGTTTTTTGTGCAGGCAGAGTTTTATCCTGGGATACAGAAAGGAAAGAAATTGTGCTTGAAAATGTAACAGCTCACATTATTGAAAGAAAATACACGTGTACCGCAGTCTCCTAGGTCAGAAGCTATATTAACCTAATGTTAAAAAAGGAGGCTTCCAAGTCTTCTGATCTTGGGAAACTGAAATCCTCTGCAGGTTGCAGAGAAAGAAATTAAACTTCCTGGCATTTTCTATGAATTCCAATATCGTATTAAAAAAGGTGAGGAAACTCTAAGGGTGAAATATTTTGTGGCGGCTTTTGTTTGATTTTTATTGTTGTTCTTAGATGTAGCAACTATAAACCAGGGTAAAGAATGCAGCAAAGACATTATTGACGGCCACATCGTCTCAATGTTTTTATCCTAATGGGCACTTAATAGCAATGTGTGATGCAGCAGTGGAAGAAATGCAGCAAATACAGATTTATTAAACATTTTTTTAATCTGCATACTGTTAGTTCTCCCTGTTCTTTACACAGAAGAGATTTGGTGCTAGAGTTTTTACATATGTGTACATACATTTATATAAATATTGAATAATTTCTCTCATTTCTAAAGGAGGCCTGAAAAAAAGAGGAACTCTAAACCAAGCGGGATTAAGACAGATTTTTCTCTCACTTACTGCTATCTACAGATCTTTTAATAAGGTTCCTATCAATAATAAATACAACTCAAACTCCAGTGCATTTCAGATATAATCTAAGTAAACATTCTTGCACCTGGAGACTGGCCTCTTTGTATGATAAGATTCTTGTAGGAAAGCACATACCAAATACTATTACTGTGTGTTGGTACAGAAATTCCCTCTAGGAAAACCTTACGTGTTTTATGATATTTGGATGTCTAGTGCTACCAGAGAAATTGACTGCAATCTACTTTTTCTAGAAAGTCCTCTCTGCAAACAATGGCTCTTTAAATCATTGAGAGTATCCATGTGACATAGGCCAGCAGGCATAAAGTGATTTAAGGGGTTTAAATTTAAAACAGGTTGGTAATCCCTAGTGGATGATATGACTCTGAAAATGAAGCTTATCAGGCTGCCCTGCAAGCTTGTAGACAGAAAGCAGTCTGAGCCTGAATGTCTAATATTTCCTCCTCTAGAAATGAGGAGAAACAGCTATCTGCATTTATTTGAGGAGGAATCTACCCACTTGGAGGGGAGTTTCATATTCTGCTGCTGATTTTTTAACAGCAATGTTTTATCCAGGTGAACAGAAAAATAATCTACAAGTTTAATAACTATTTTCAAACTATCACCTTGTACATTTTTGACATAACCACCAGTCCCCCTGTACACCTCACACACTCTGTGTGCCCAGGCTGGAATCAAATAACTAGGCAGGCATGAATTTTGTTTTCAGAATTGCTTTCCTGACCCTCCCACTTCCATGAAAAATCAGCAGGAGCGAGGTTTAGCCATGCAAGTCAGCCCTTTCCATGCTGTACAGACACCCAAAAAAGGCATTGGGTGGAGGGGAATTCAGGAATCCCATGAAGCTTACAATTACATTGTAATTACAATTACACATCAGAAAGTTAGGGCGAGGGAGGATTTGAAGGATGTGCTAGCTAGATCCAACTAAAGAGATAGAAACTGGGAAATGCAGTCATGGGCAGGGTTGTTGGGATACTATATACTCTGTATATAGTATCTATGGGTTGTGCAGCATTAGTATGTGGGTCAGATTTTAAGGGAAATGGAGTGAGAGAGCCAAGAGGAGTTAACATGAGGTAAGGGTGAGGGAACTTGGAGAACAGGGCTAAAACTGGACACAGTGGAAGAGAGAAACTGCAAGGAGAGGGTTGAGATAAGACAGAAACAACCTGGTTAAGGAGGAGGAGGTCATGCCCTTGTGAACTTTAGGACTGTTACAGCATCCTGGCTTCAGGGTCAGCCTGATGTTGCAGTTTTAAAGCATCAAGAAGACCAGGAGCCGAGAGCAATCCCAGCACAAGCAGTACCCACACTGACAAAGTGCGACCCTACAGGACCTGGATGCAGTGGGTTTAGTGAGGTGCTGGCAAAGGGATCCGTTGTCAGCCCTCAACATGCCAAGGTGACAAACCAGGACGAGGATCCAAGGACTCCTGTCAGCAGCAGCTGGATATGGGTTGGAGACACAGCTATAAAGTCAGTCCCAGGTCGACCCTGAGAGCCAAAGAGGACAAACACTCACAGAACAGCTGCTTATTCCAGTCTGAGCCCCTGGAGAAGGGGAGAATGGGATCCAGGTGAGGGATAGAATCCAATAATGCCTGCTAGTAGGAATGAAGGGTAAAAACAGGGAAGAGGTGTCAAATATTTAATGAGGTGTTACAACTTCCTCTCAAAAACAGACAACAGCTTGATGAGACTCAAGTCCTGTTGGCATTCAAAGATGCCATAACAAACCTCCCAACGTGAGGTCCTGGTATTTCTGACCAGCAAAGCATAGCATGAGCTCCTGATGTGTAAACAAGTTGAGAATCTCTCCATCATTCAGGTGTCAACAAATGCCTACATGCCTTAAAATGTCCCATCTACAGCACTGTGAAACCAATAAGGAGATTAAAGTTTCCTTGCACACAAAAAAAAAACCAAATGAAGCTTATGCATGCAACAAAATTCTTGCTTTTTTTGGGTAACATTAACCAGGAATTTTTGTATCTAACATAAAAAAAAAATATATTTTATGAGATACTTTACAAGTGTGATTCTCCAGAACAAATATATCAGTTTTATGCCCAGGTTGACTTGGATTATTCCAACAGTTTTTCACAGTTCTGGCAAAAAATATGTATCCTATAAAATATGCATCTGCATAAATGCCAAAAATACGGGGGTTTATGGCCATGTCTTAACACTCCTGAAATGAGCACTGGGGGTTCAAAACCCACCCATGTTTCTCAGTTGTAAAATCCATTTGTTTACTACTACAAAGATCTCCATGTGTATGACAGGCTAACAAAAAATAGTTTTGAGGAAAGGAACTAAAAGGATGACATTGACTTTTATCTGAGCAGTATTAGTTACATCACCCCCACTATAGCAATGGCACCATGATATAAATGACTTTTCACGGAGCTTCAGGACAGCGAGAAGCCCCACCATGGACAGGTGGGATGCAGCCAGAGCAAATGTATCTGCAGGCTTCCTCTTTTCTAGGAAGTTCAAACATTCCTGTAGTACTTTGCAAATAAAAGATAGGCACGCTTACAACAGAGAATATAGCTAATATAAAAATGTAGCTGCTGTGCAGAGGAAAAATATAGCTGTTTTTCTGGAAGATGCAACATTCCTTTTATTTTTGGTGTCATTTACAAAGATAAAGCAGTTCATTCCAATTTTCGTATTTACATAAATTCAAAATTCAGCTTGATGTTAGAAAAGCTGATTTTATTGCTGTCTTTCAAGTATACACCGCTGACTTCAACTGGTTTTGCAGTGTAATAACAGCACAACAAATTTACATTTTTTTGCAGTGATCACAGTGGAAGATCCATCACTGAATTCCATGATTTGTTCACTGGGGAAAACACTTATGTGCCAAAGACAGGAAGACCTCAGCCTGCAAAAATCCATTAATTAAATGAGAAAAAGATTCCATAGACCAAAAGCATCAAAATAAAAAAAGAACATTTTAGGTTTTGTGGGAGTTACAATTCTTTATTATAAGAATAAAACATTCCAAAAAAGGTGTTGGATCATTTACTGAAACTAACATTTGCATAACTTTTTCAGTGCTTCGAATTTGTATTTGAAACATTTGAAAGAAATAATAAGGGACAACAATATCCTTTTTTTTTTTTTTCCTTTCTTTAAACATGCCTGTGTGGCAAGAATGCTCTAAGTTTGACAAGGGTGGTACCATCTATATACATTTAGGAAAACATGCTTGCTGTGGGTGTACAAAAATAAAATTTATTTGTTAAATTACACATAAATATAAGGTACAAATGTATTTTTAAAATACAGATAAAGATAATCACACTTGCATTGTGTACATATGAAAATACAGTATTTTAATATTCAACATACACAGACACATTTATGATAAATGCAACTAGTTGGCAATGCCAGTTCTCTTCAGTCTATTTTTTGTTCTTTTTTTTCTTCCCCCTTCCAGTTTTCCATAAATATGGAAAAATAGGCTTTTGAAACAATTAGTTCTGCCGGACATCTTGCAGCAGCTTGTTAATTTCTGCCACCAGCTCGCTGGCATCCATGAGTTCATGTTTGCCATCGCTGAGGTGGTTGAGCACATTGTCAAAATCATCTTCTTCATAATTCTCCGGGATCTCCTCCATGGCTGGCAGCCATTTGGACGAAGGCTGCACGCCCGAGTGAGTCCCCAGAGCGGGCCCATTGTTGGCAGGGTTTTGGAAATGTGTGCTGGCTGCCCAGGCTGCCACCCCCGGTGGATAATTTACATTCTTGGCTGGCAAATGTCCCTTCCTGCGCTCCAACGAGTTGGAGCGATCCATCTCATTGCACTCCGTGTAGGCGTCCAACGAGGGAGGCAGCAGGCGCTGGAAGACGCTGTTCATCTCAGAGAGGAGGGAGGAGGTGCAGGTGTCCCCTGATTCCTCCTCACTCTGGCAGTCCTTCCCAAATGTAGAAAAGCTCTTCTTCTTCTCACCAGCGTCGGCTGCCTGGGCATCCTCCTCGAGGCCCTGATGATGCTGCTGCTGCTGCTGCAGGTGCTGCTGGGGTGACGGGAACTCCTCCCCAGGGATGAACATGTTGCTTCTGTAGTCGGAAGAGGGAGAGGGCAGTGGTGGCATCCAGCACTGGTCGGAGTGGCCCAGGACCCTGCACTCCTCCGTGCACAGGCGCATCGCTGCAAGAGAGACACGAGGAGAGTGAGCAACCCATGCTGCTGCACACAGCACCTGCACCCACAGGGATTCCTGTCACCAGGACAGAACTTCCCCAGAGATGTTCAAATCCAGTGTTTGGTTTCACCTTCTGTGTGCAAGAAGGTGGCAAATACAAATTGTCTGGTACCTCCATTGCCAATGAACCTCCAAGAACAACCAATGTAGTTCATGTGAGACAGTAATGCAATCTCTTGACTATGGCTGAAGATAAACATGTTAAGTCCAGGTGGAAGAACAAGCACTTGTGGCTTGAAGCCACACAAGCCCTTTGTACAGTTCTAGCTCATTAAAAAATATAAAATAAAAGGAAGAAATTTCTACCTCCAAGCACTCACTTGAGTTTTAGAGAAGTCTTCCACATGCAGTTAGTGAGGCATATCAGAGCAATCAAGTGGGAATAAATGGACAGGGGAAATAAAGAGCAAAGAATAATAACATGCATAGGGATCTCCTTTTCCACTAAACAACTCTGTTCTGACAATGAAGTGTATGTAGAATTCAAGGTGATCCACTGCCATATTACCTTTTTAACTAAATCAGTTAAATTTTAATCTACAATCAGAATACCTAGGGTCTAATTCCCAGCCTGTGTGACTCTGGTGTTTATACTGGATTTATACTCTCAGGTGCACTTGCAGCTCTGTAGCTCAGGTTATTGGCCCATGCTGGCTCAGGCCTTGGCATAAGGAGGGCTCTAACCCACTGGATGGGAATCCAGGTCAGCCATGGGGGCTGAAGAGCAGAAGACAACAGAGCTGCTCTCTCAGCTTCTTGGTTTATTGATGCCTCTCAGGTAGAAGCAATAAGATGGGGCAAATGACTGCAACCTTAAATGCTACACTGGTCCAAACTGGTCCAGGAAAGGGCACTGCAAGAGTCCTTTGCAAACACAAGAGGTCTGGGAATGGTTCCTGGAAGCAGAGAGAGGCAAAGCCCAATTTGACAGGCCTGCAGAGAGGGATGTGCCAGGAGAGACACTAAATTTTCCACTCCAAAGGGAACTGATTGTGGGACACAAAGCCTGGCCTCAGGCTAGGTGTCTGTGTGCCTGCCAGATATGCTGGAGATCTGGGTGCTGCTGGGGCCGTAACGGGTTTGAGTCACCAACTTCAAAAGACAGCTTTCAGAAATGACAGACTCTTTGCATTATGCATATTTTGACCATAAGAAACTCCTGCCCTAATCATTTAATGGTTAGATTATCCCATACAGAATAGTTTCTTGTTCTTTCTCAGTATATACTGACTGAGTAAGAAATGCTTGCAGTCATGCCCTGGAAGTTTTCCCTGCTCCCTCAACACGTTTCCCATCTGGCTCTGGATCCACTCCGTTTGTCAAAAAATCATTTTGTTGTGGTATAAGCAGAACTGAACACAGTATTTCAGTTTAGGATGTACTGGTGGTTTACAAAGTCCTACTCTCATATTGTCAGCACTATTAATTTTTGCACTTTACACAGCCTATCGTATTGTTTGTTTTCCTAATGGCCTTTCCATTCCTATGAGTATAAACTTTCTCCATGTCATGCATGCAACATTATGAATTTCTTCAAGATTACAAACTCAGACTGCAGCCTGGATATTGCACAAGCTATTGCAAAATAACTGCTGATCCAGGAAGTTTCAAACAAAGCAAACCAGAATATATCAGTGACAGAAGTTTTGATACAAAAGACTGAAATGCCTGCAAGAGTTTGTTCCCATGTATGACATTTTACAGAAAATGCCCAAGAGTTAGAACTGTCAAAAGACATCTAAGGGATCCATGACCAGTTCTCAAGTCATCCCAGAAGGTGAGGATTACACTTCTAATTAAGAAGACTCCCTTAAGACTCCTTTAAATTCATTAGATACTTTCAGTGGTCTATTCTGCATTTCATTAGTAGCGAAGATTGTCTTAGCATCAGTTTTGCAGCTGTTGTTATCAGGAATGGTTTCGGTTTAAAATAAAAAATTCTGATGTTCCTGAATATAAGATCAAAAGATACTCTGAAATAACTGAATGGTGGCACAATCTGTCGTTAAATCAGAAAAAAATTTAAAAATGTCCAGATGCACAGCAGCTCTTTTTTTCTCTTTTTAGCTTTTTTTCCAGAATTTAAAGCTTGCTGGTTAAGATTAAAAAAAAAAAAAGAAACAAGTCTTTCAAGGGCAGTTATGGAACTTTCTGATCATGTAATTTGTGGAGTTTTGAGGGACTGGCTCCATTCCTTTCTTGTTCCACCTTAAAAAGACAAACTGAAAGGACCTTCCCACAGCATTTTTGCCTGTGTCCAGACTCACAATGCAGAAACATTTCAGAATGGAGAACAGGAAACCTTCAGGAAGTTTTCTTTTCCTTTTCATGTATTGGGATTGTAGATCAATTCAGGTCTCATCTGAATAGGTTCAACAGACTTATCTGAAGGATTAAGGCCACGCATTGCAGTAAATGGACATCTGGGTGAGACTAAATACCAATGCTGATAGCCCAACCCAGTTCCGTCTGCACCGAGAGGAGTTTCCCTTACTTTGAATTTAATTAGCCTGGCATTTTTGGAAATCCTATCCTTAGGCTCACTGTTTAGAGAGGGAATTGTAAGAGCTGAAAATGGGTCATGGGCATTTCAGCCAGCTAAGAGGACAACCATTCCTGTCTGCTGGCAGCCCCCAGTTGCCCACTGTAAAGGGATCACTCTTCCTTGGCAGCAGCAGGGCTGGATGCCAGTGCAAACACCATTGCACTTCAAGCTCCCCAGGCCAGCTGAGAGCTCCAGCAGATCCCTCCCTGCCTCCTTGCTAAAGCATAGGAGAGAATGAGACATGCCTCATGCTAGCTGGCAGAGGAATAAATAGTAGGAGTTAGGGAGGATGAGGATAAAAATATATTAGAAGTCCAGATTTAGGTTAAAGAGTCTGAAAACAGAGTAACTCTTCAAGGCCTCTGGTTTTGAGCACATTTGAGGAGGTGGGTGAACGGCCAGGTATGTGCTACGAGACCTAGGCTGGAGCAAAATATACACAGAAAATTTTAAAGTTAAAATGTATAAGAAAAACTGTTTGAGCTTTCGGCATTCTGTCTTGTCTAGCATAACCCTGGTTAATACATGGGGGTCACTTTAGGAAGGCCATGTGCTGCACCACCTCCCAAAGCAAAAGAACCTCCATTTATAAAATTACTTTATTAAACTTGTTAAATTTATAAACTTGGTTCAGTGAACCTTACTGAAATCATCTGGCCCTCTGGTTGCACAGAGAAAACCAAACATGATCTGAAGTAAGAACAAGACCTAGGGTACAACCAGAGGCTGTATAATTATTAAAGTAATTACAAAATTCTTCTATCTGTATTCAGCATGAATTCCCATGACCTTTTATTCAACTTTTATTTGGGCATGGGTATAAATTTAAAAGCAATAATTCATACACATGAATATGTATATGTGTGTTTATCCTACTGCCACTCACCCTTTTCTAATTTTTTTTCTTTTCTGCCTTCTGCCCCTGAATTGTACCTCTTAAGCTCCTGCTTCCAGAAATTAGAGTTGTAAGATTTAAAATCTGGGAAATATTTAGAACGTTCCCTTGTTACTCAGGTTCATTTTTCAGTGGGAAAAACACTTTTTTCTTCTCCATCCATATTTCTAGTTCATTTTCACACTCAATTTCTAAATGGTAAAACTTTGTGTAATATGGATCAAATCCACTGCATAAAACCTATCTCCCAAATTATAGTTCACTGCATTTTTACCAAACCACAACTGCCTGGTTCTGCAAAAACATCCACCCAGTCATTAAAAGTCTAAGGACTTGGAGCAGATCCTACTTTTAGGAGGAATCTGGAGCCAGCTCATGCTGTGAGTAACAAAATAAGTAGGTATTTCTCTGGGTAGATTTGCAGCTGTATCTGAAGTTTCATTTTAGTAGATACATCCAGGCTTCAACTCAGTATTTATCATGAAGCAAAGTTAAAAAGGAGGGAAACATAGGACTCGAAAGCTAAAGAATTTTTGCTTTCTCAGTTGTAGTTTTATCAAAGTGACAGCCAGGCAGAACTGTAAATAAACTGCTCAGCTTCCACTGCGCTCTTACCTGCAGGAATTCTCCCATCTGTAAGGAAAAGGTCACTGAATCCTTCCCCAAGAAGTCTGTCAATTGGAGACTCTCTCCCCAAATCATAATCACTGTCTCCAGCTTCACTATCACCCCGGCCACTGTCTTTCAAGCTGAATTTATCCATATCTTGTAGGGCATATCTGTAAAGAGAATTGTGGAGAACTACATTATCTCAAGTATATTATAGTCCACTTTTTGTTTAAAAATAAATGTCTGTATTTTCTGATCCACGTACATTCACAGGTAGCAGAACAATATGGATTCTTACCTGTAGCTTCTGGAATACTTGTTTCCTCGAAAACTTGGCCTTGGTTGATACTGGCCCTGGTGAAGCATCGAGAGAAGCTGAGAAACCTGCTAAAGAAAAGGTGAAAAGACTGATTCCCTGAAATGAAAGCTCAATCTCCTAGCCATAAAACCACTAATTTGCTCCTCAGGTTTTTTGTGGTTAATTTTTTCTCCTTTAAGATTTAATTAAATCAAATTCCTGCACATATATAATGCAGTACAATAGAATATTTGGTAGTGTAGTGTCTGACACGGGAACCATCCAAAGACTCTGTAAAATGAGGAAGTTCACTGCTGTTCATTAGTCTTTGAACTCATAATAATTCCTTAACAAGTAAAACAAGCAATTAAACAGAGGTGGAGTCTTGTTTTGGTTTAATATATTAGAATCAAGCCTTTATTATTCCAGGATCCTAATTCAAAACAAAACAGCCTTGCTTTACGTGCAAAGAGTTACCAGGACCCAGATCTCATTCACTTAAGGCATGACCCAGTACTTGCAGTAAAAACTGAGACAGGGAGTCTCAAAGCTTGAGACACGGTGATCATAAGTTACTGCAGCTGTACTCAAACTGTGTCAGAATATTTTAGCCCTGCACCCCCCTTAATAAAAGAGTTTTGGATTGTTTCTGAGTATAAATACTCAGGCACTCTTTCTCAGCTGGAGCTGTACAGAGAGGAGGGAGAAGGAAGGCAAGGAAGAAAGAGTGAACAGTTAACCAGTGCAGACCACTATGTTCCACTCAATTGTTTTGACCTCACAGGGAAGAACCAAGGAATAACGCTATTAACAATAGATTTAACCCTGCTCCTCAGGGTAATGGAATCTGTTGATATTGGAGTAAAACTGAAAAGCTCTGACATCGAAGAGAAATCCATGACACATTCCAATGAGGCATAGACCTGGCTGCCTCTTGCTCTCACAGATTGCGTGCAGGGGTGTGTGTATGCTTCCAAATGAATGGCCATATAAATGGATGTGCAAAATCAAGGTCTGGACCTTACCTCGACAGCTGGTGTAGCATGGGTGAGTTCCAGGGAGAAATTTTCAGGCACGTGGTTCGAGGAGATGGTCACCAGGCTGTTCAGTGATTGGTGGCTGTGGTGGCTCTGCCGGCTGCTCATCTGACCCCTCTCCAGGGCCGGGGACGACGATGGTGAAGCTCTGTGGTGTGATCTGATGGGTAGAGTGCCATTAACCGTGGGCACCAGTGTAATGTCCCCTTTGTGGATCTGCCTGGAGGGACGCTTCGGATGGTGCTGATAGGTGGATTCGGCCACGCGGCAGTTGTAGGACCTGTTGTCCTTTTTCTCCCGATTGCACCTCGTAGCAAAGATAACCATAATAACCAGCAGCACAGCACATATTGATCCTAAGGATATAATCGTTATCATGGAGATGTCCAGGGAGGGTTGGCTTACCAAAGTTGCTTCGGTGCTTGAGAATGAATAAACATGCTCCAAAATGGTACATTTCAGAAGAGCTTTTGTACTAAGCTGAGGGCTGCCTTTATCCTGGACTATCACCAAAAACTCCCATTGTTTTGCTGGAACTGATTCAACACTCACATTGATAGAGATGTCACAAGTTTGAGGATCCATCACAAAGATGCTGTTTTCCTTGTCAGCTGCTATGGAGCAACTGAGTTCAGAGTTCATACCAGAGTCTCTGTCTGTAGCCCTTATCCTGGTGACAAGAAAGCCAATTTCAGCATCTTTAGGGATTGAGATTTCTGCTGTGCTGTTGCGTAGCGCCGGCCCCACAATGACGGGAGCGTTGTCATTTTCATCAATGATGGTGAGTACAACTGTGGTGTTGCTAATGAGCTGCTGGCTCCCTCCATCCCTAGCTTGGACCACGAAGGCAATTTGATTTACTTCTTCGTGATCAAAGGTACGCAGGGCATAGATGGCCCCGTTGGAAGGATCGATGGTCACATAGGTGGTTATAGAACTTCCCAAAACAGAGTTCTCCAAAATAGTGTATGTCACCTGCCCATTGTCGCCTAGATCTGGGTCTGTGGCTGTGACTGATGTGATGTATGCTCCCGGAGAGTTATTTTCCAATATAACAACTTCATATCTGTTTGTCTGGAAGCGGGGTGGGTTGTCATTTTCATCACTGATTTGGACAGTAAAGTGTTTCACTGTGGAGAGACTTGGCGTTCCCTTGTCCTCTGCTATTACAGTCAAGATGTATTCAGACCTCTTTTCCCTATCTAGAGTGGCATTAGTCAAGATTAAATAGTTATTTTCATAAGTCTTTTGAAGTTTAAAGTGGCCATGCCCATGGAGCTTACAAACGATCTCTCCATTCACACCAGAATCCTTATCTTGCACTCTGACCAGGGCAACAAAAGTGTCCAGGGGTGATCCCTCAGAAATGTAAGCTACCTCTTCTCTCTCTGTGGACATCAGATTTAAGTTGATTTCTGGCTTATTGTCATTCACATCCACAACTTTAATTATAATTTTGCAGTGAGCTGGAATAGAATTTGGCCCCATATCCTGAGCCTGAGCATCAATTTCATAGGACTTGGTTGCTTCATAGTCCACTTGCTTCAGCAGGGTCAGGTGACCTTTTTCTGGGTCAATTCTAAAAGTTTCTATAATTTTGGCAGACACATGACTGCTAAAGGAGTACACAACCTTCCCATTGGCGCCCTCATCTGGATCAGTAGCATTGAGGTCTATGAGCAAAGTCCCAATAGGAGAGTTTTCCAAGAGCTGGATAATATACGACTGCTGCTCAAACACAGGGCTGTTGTCATTGGAATCAGCAATGCTGATTTTCAGGAGAGATGACCCAGATCTCTGAGGCACCCCTTTGTCAGAGGCAGTGAGTTGGAGTTCGTAAATTGACTTCAATTCTCGATCCAGCTCCCTAACCACAATCAGCTCTGCATACTTAGCACCATCAGTCCTGGTTCTCACATCAATGCTAAAAAAATCGTTTGCAGAAAGGGAGTAAGTGTGAAGGGAGTTGTCTCCCACATCTGGATCAAAAGCACTGTCCAAAGGGATCCGAGTTCCTACAGCTGCACTCTCTGATATCTCAATAGGGATAAGAGCTCTGGAAAACTGCGGAGAGTTGTCATTAATATCCAGCACTTCAACTTCAACATGGAAAAGCTGCAGATGTTCAGTGGGCAGAGTGATCACATCAAACTCTATGGAGCAGTTTAAGTTTTTCTGGCACAGTTGCTCCCGATCAATTTTAGCTCCTATGCTGATTTCTCCATTATCCTCACGGACTACAAGCAAGGGAGAATTTCCCCTCTGCATGGCTCGAAAGCGAACTGAGGAAGGGTTAGGCATTTTTAATAAAACATCAGCAACATCCTCCGATAGTCTTGCAATTACTGATCCAACCCTCTGCTCCTCATAAATCCTGTATTTCAAATTCTTGCCCAGCACAGCATTATTGCAAGATATTATAACCAGTGCAAAAATGAATAGAAAGTGCATTTTATCGTCGATTCGATACATTTGTAAGTTTTTGCAATTAATTTCTCCCAATAAGTTAAAAAGCAATTATTTTGCCTTCCTTCGGTACCTTAAATCCAAAGCACATCTGGTCCTTTCCAGCTTGAAAACGCCTTTTCTAGCCAGCCAAGTATTAATAACTTACAGATCAGAAAAGTTTTTGCTTTTTTTTATACACACCGTGCCGGGACATCCAGATACAATCTGTAAGCAATCCACGCTTTCTCATTTGACTCAGCGCTCCTCTTCCA
>WAAG01011821.1:2299-22773 GCA_013390105.1 Tichodroma muraria | reverse complement strand
ACGGCCAAACTACTACAATATGACATTTCTTTCAGTGTAATGACTCGTGTTTCTGTGGCATACTTAATTTCTTATTTCCTGCCTGTCACGTTTTTTATCATTAATATAGCTTGCTGAGTATTTAACTAAATGGTAATAAAAAGTAAAAAGTCTTATTCCGTCATGTTTCTGGGAAAATGACACTGTACTTTACCCTACCTGAGCATTTGGCTATAGTTCTAAGTGAAGAACCCATTTCAAAGTGGATTTTACGTAGTTCTTGTATTCCTGAGATAGTTTCTTATAACCAGTAGGCCACCTGAAATCACTATTCATTATTATTATTAATAGTTATTACCATTATTACTATTATTTACATGTAAGGGAAATATTGACTCTCTACTTTTGCAGACAGTGATTACAAACAATACTAAGAGAAAAGCTTTCAAAGAGAAGCAATTACCATCTCGTAATTATTGTTACTCTTCTCTCACATACCACACATTCTCATAAGGACTTATTTTTTATTAGGGTTTTCAAATTTAAACAAAAATGTGCATCTGTTTCTGAACCAAACACTGCTGCATGTTCTGCAGGTGAATATATGAAGATTTCTGTCATTAACGTCACATCAAATCATTAGAATCATGCATCATAAAATATTTAAGACTCATACTTTTGTTCAATTCTATTGGAAAAACAAAATACATCTACAAAAATGGATGGAACAGCATGTTAAACACCAGATAGTGTGGAAAAAAATAGATAAATTCTTTCAAAGCCAGCGTGTTGACTGGCAACTTCCAATATTTCTGTGAAGAATTTGTAGTCAGTGTGATGTCAACTCAAAAGATCATGTAACATGTTAGAAAAAATGCACTTAAAAATTCATATTTCCTGCAATTTATATGGTTATCAAATCTAGAATCTTTTGGTCTTGAAAATTAATTTCCACATGAATAAGTCATTATAAAGATGAATAAGCTTGTAACCCATCAGACAAATGTCTTGCAAGTGAAATTCAATTTTGAGGACCTCTTCACACATTGTCAGTGTTTTCATTTATGCAAGCATGATCACAGGAAATGATGAAAGAGCACTTTTTATAATTTCTAGGTGCCAAAACTTCAAATCCAAATCCAAGCCTGTCAGAGTGAACAAAACTCTTCAGAAGCTAATGGAACTGAACCCAATTATGTCAGGCTGAATTTGGTCCAGAGACCAAATTGTTAACTCTGTACAGAATCAACTTTCCTTTCAGGTTAGGGAGAGCTGTACAAAACATTTATGACCTTAGGGGAAAGCATCATCTCTAGAAGATTTAATCCTATCTTTGTCTCCTTTTAACAATTTTCTTCAAGTACTATAATAATGCACATGTGAATTCTTACTCTGTATTCCCATCTTCCCACACATATCCCCAAGCCAAAGTCTTGAAATATTTTCTAAGTCATTGCAGTAATAACATTGCTAGATAATTTACAGAATATTTCTTTCAAGAAGAAAAGCAATTTTTATTTAAGTATGTGTCATTTTCTGTGCTATGCTATTGGTTAGGAAAATACTACCATCTCCTTTGCAGTGCTGATTAACTTTCATAGGATTGTTTGTGTGGAATTTTTTCTACTAGTTATTTACTAAAAAAACCAGAACCACATAAATTAATAAAATCCAAAATCATGAAGCACACTTTAATTTGCAGTATTGACATAATTGTAGATCACTTAGTTGCTGTTAATGATGACAGATGCTCCTTAAGAATACTGTAATGAAGATTAGCCGGAACTGTTTTTGTTCTTTGCTGCAAGACCTTCAAAGTTCAGATTTTTCAGACTGAAGAAACAAAAAAGAAGCTACAAAGGGTATGAATATACAAAGGGTATGAAATCTTGCTATCAGCAGAAGACATAAACTTTGCAGAAAGTTGTTTTATGTTATTCTATGGCATTTCTAAGGGATTTGATATTGCTTTGTTCTGTTGTTTCACTCATCTATTTGTGAGCATTCAATCCAATTAAGGTCATAAATTCATGGATTAATATTCCTCAATTTTCTAGCCAAGGCATATTAACATCTTAGTCACTTTCTTAGGGCAGAATCACCCAGTTCATGCCTCCATTAAAATACGGACTGAGAAAACATTCTCCTTTGCTGTGAGAATAGTTTAGTTAATGTACTTTTCATAAATAGTGTCAGGTTTTTTCTAATGGAAAAGGTGCTCACTTTGTCTCTCATACGTCCTCCTATTAAATCAACATATATTTTAGAATATTCACATAAATAGTGAAGATAATTTATTCTTAACAGCAGTGCTGGTGACCTTTCTTTTCTACCATGCAAGACCAAACAATCAAACAAGAGCAAATACAAAGGGAAGTCAACAGAAAAAGTGTGCCTAGCTCTTTTTCCATTAACAAAATGTCCTAGGCTTCAGCTTTCCTGTCCATGGAGCAATTGTGACTAACATGCTCTCCTCCCACAATGCTGTTACATGGTGGCAGCATGGCAACAGCAACAATTAATGCTAATTGGAATCCTTGCATTTATAGGAAATCGTGTGTCAGAGCAAGGACACACTTTGGCCCAGGGAATGGTAGAACCTAAAAGTACATACACACGTGGTTATGCTGGCAATGGACTGCCTGGTACATTTGCACCAGGATATTTCCCTGGCAACAACCTAGATCTGATTATCTGAACTAATTACTACATTATTATTATTAGAGATGTCAAATTTCTCATGTTTAGTTTCCAGATGGAGAAACTGTAAAGCTTCTTTACAGAATCTTGTAAAGATTCTAAAGAAGGCCCTTTTCCCACCTCTTCCAACCTGCTTTTCACCTTCATACTTCAAGTGAGCTCATCTAATGCCTTCCTGAGAGTGAACACAGACAAACTATGCAACTGGCTGAGGTTTTAAAATTGCATATCCTCTCTTCAAGGATGTCTCAATTACTGACTAAGGCTGTTGAAGAAAGGCCAGTGTTTCACTTCAGAGAAACTGTACCTTCAGTTCACTGGGGCAAGCAGAACCATATGGGCACTGAGTACCTCAGACCTGCCTTGAGGATTTCCAGAAGCTTGGACTGTGTCCCTGCAGGGCAGACACGAAGGTAGAAGCAGAGGCTCCCCATGTCATTACAAAAAAAAGGGAAGAAAAACTCATGGAAGTTGATGTTCTTTCCTTTGGTTGATAGTGAAAGGGGTAGGATATGCAACCACTCATTTGGGGGGATTAATATCCTCCTATCCCTGCTCCCTGGGGCTTTTGTCTGTGGCACTGAGACCACTGAACTGGACCTCTCAGTACTCTTTTGAAAGCCCAGTGCAGAGAAGGGTCATTAATCACTTTGCTCCCCAAGATATTTTGTCAAGAGCAGCTGCTCATTACTTGAAGGATGCTCATAAAATTAAGTGAACCTACCCAAGTCAAAATGAACAATCTTACTATATAATAATGAATAATATCATCATACAGGACAAAGGGTAATGGTTTTAAACTGAAGGAGAGCATGTTTATATTAAATATTAGGAAGAAATTCACTGCTGTGAGGGTGGTGATGCACAGGAAGAGAGAAGCTGCCTCCTCCCTGGAAGTGTTCAAGGCCTGGCTGGACAGGGATTTCAGTAACCTGGTTTAGTGGAAGGTGTCCCTGCCCACAGCAGTGGGGTTGGAATGAGACTTTCTTTAAGGCAGCTTCCAACCCAAGTGATTTTATGATTCTGTGATAACAAACTAGTTTGAAACATTAGTTTCCTCCATGCCTTCCTATTAATCTCTGAATTTGAAAACAATTTGCATTTTCAAAAAAACATTCAAGTCTGACAATATAAAGGAGTGGGGAGACTTTCAGTCCCCCTGTACAAAAACCACACAATAAAGTGATATATTCAACATACTTATTCGCATTAACAGGCACACTTGAAAACACAGGAAAACCGTTTGCCCAATATACTACCTATGAACAACTATATCCATAGATGACCAGTGTGTCTGAGAAAAGCTGATTTGGGCCTGCATGTAATTGCCTGTAAGTAACTTGCTTTAGTTTTCAAATTATTAAAATATATATTGATGAATTCATGGGATTTTGTTTCATATGTCTAATTATAAATTAGGTGTTAATAGAGGAAATTATATTAATATATTTTAATGAAAATTAAAAAAAAAAACCTATTTATTATTATTTGAGTGATTTTAAGTGCTGTTGAGTCATATGTGATTCAGTTATTTGCCCCACTGCTAAAGCAATGGGGTTTTCATCATGACACTAAGGATTTCTTACTGACAGCCCACAGCACTTTGCACCCACTCACCCTACCTCCTTCTATCTTTGTCAACTGAGACTAAAAATTTCACATGCATTAAATCTGAAGCTAGCTGATTAGGTTTAATTCATTGATCACTATGAAATTTAATTTCCTGGGATTTTTTATGAGAAAAAAGATTCAAAGCTTATACAAGTCTAATAGCTATCTCCAACAACTTCCTGATCTACAGATTTTAAACTTGGTTTGTCAAATGGTGAGATTATCAGCTGAAATTTAAAAGAATGGAAATTTCTAGCTCATCAAGTCAAATAAGAATGAAAATTTGCAATGTTCAGAAGCTATGAGTCAAATAGAAAAAAAAATACAGTTAAGTCATTGTCATCATTTTTTTAAAATAGCTTTAAAAGAAAAAGCCTCTGGAGGTTGGCCAGGCTGCATTTGTGTGTTTATAACTGTGTTATCAAGCCTTTCAAGCTAAATTATCTCAATGAATGGACTTAGAAAGATCACCTCTCCCTTCTACACTGCTCTGGATAATAATGGTATTTATCTCTCCCAGAGAAGTATTTGAGGATCTGGTTAAGTATCCATTATCTGGCATCCAAAGGCAGGGTAGAAGTGTAAAACACTAATAGAAGCAAGCAATACTTACCACTTAACTATTTAAGGCATAGATTTACCTCTCAAGGTTTGAAATTTAGGCAGTCTATGTTATTTGAAAATCCTGTATGTTTGCCAGTACAACCAGAAACTGAACATAATTACAAGAGGCTTGGGTGACTCACTAATAGTGCTTCACATTAAGTAAAGACAACAGCCAGCATTATCAGAGCTGCATTTCCATGCTCATTGTGTTTGGAAAGAAAATGGCCACAGCCATGGAGAGCATGCCATCGTCACCCTAGTTAAGTAATTAATTTCTCATTTAATATTACTGCTGTTGTGAAAGCCCAGCATGTGCTTGGATGGCCACAGAAGAGAGCAATAGCAGCATTTAAAATGTTGTGGGTATTTTTGGTTTGGGTTTTCCTTGCAAATCATTCAATCTGTAGATTAAAAGACTGGGCATGCAGTTAAATGACCAGTTTTCTGATTTATCTACCAGCAACAGAAATGTTCTATTCTGTTAAGAGAATGAATTTAGATGCTGTAGCATTTTCATTCATTTTTTCTTCATAATGTATCTGTCTGTCGAGGGAACTAAAAATCTACACAAAAGCTTGATATATCCAAACAATTCATCCTAGAATTTTAAAAGTAAAGGTAAGCTCCTCACAAACTAATGGAAAATAAAGCCATGCAATAACCGGTTTCAAAACACAGTATAAAGTTTAGTTACCTTCTAACCAATGCCCAGATTCACAAAAGGATTTCAGCTTCCATATGGGCACTCAACACCTAAATCCTCAAGTGTTCTCCACAGAAATCTCCACTTAAACTTTGGGCCCCCATAGATGATGACAAATAAAAGGGGCAGCATATCTGCTTATCCCCTGTGGATGTTGCAGCTTCCAGCTCTGCTTCCCTCCAGCCAGGGCCTGGCAGGGATGGGGATGCAGGCAGTGGTCTCAGCAGGGATTTGGTGCTGGTCCACCAGGTGGAAGGTCACGGTGCTTCAGTAGCTGCAGCGAGAGTACTGCATGGAAGCTGTGGCTCAAAGAGGTGCCTGACACTTCAGATGCTTCTTCTTTTGTTTTCCAGGGCTGACGCTTTTCCAGGGCTACAATACCAAAATCGATGGTTTATCCATAAGCAAAGAAAAACTCTTTCTGACGTTTTCTTCATTTTGTTTATGGCTCTTAGGAGGGGAGGAAGGAAGTAAAAAGAAGAAATATCTGCAAAACACTTTGCTCTTGCTGTAATCAATGGCACACCCTCTTTGACTGAAGAAGTGAAATGAGACTAACTCTAAGAAAGCTGAGGTGATGTGCAATCAGAAAAGAAAGACAGGTGAAAATACGACCCCAGACACAGATGCCAGTTCAAGCTTTTTCTCTGCCATCACTATTCTGTTAGAGTGTATGGGGACATTGTACAAGATTAGTAGTTCCTGGCAGTTATTCCAAAGTACTCACCAAGGGCCAGATTTCTGATCCCTGTTAGCATGAAATGATGCTCAAACCAGTGCATTGGTTTTTAATATGCACTGAATAGTATTTTAATACTTGTTTCAATATATAGTTTCTTCTTCCAAGACCCTTTCATTCTGTATGAAGGTAAAAAATCAAAGGTAGAGAGGGAGAAGATGGTAAGGCTATATATAGTTTGAAGACCAAAAGGAGGAAAATGGAAATGGATGTTAGAATGAGACGACTCATTAGAATGAGGCGAATGTTCGAAGAATAAAAGTAAAAATTAAATCAGTGCAGCTACATGACTCTTTATGGGAATTCCTTTCTCATTGCTGACTAATTTTAATGTTAACCTTAGGATCTGTCATAACAGTTGCTAGTAGTAATTAGACCCATTTTTAAAATTTTGGGCAATGCCTATAGCTTCTTTTCTCCTTTTGTGAAATTTAGTTGTTGGCAATATTTTAAAAGTTGCAAATCCTATAAGAACATCACTTCCCTGTCTTAGATCCAGGGTTTCCTAGCACTCAAAAGCTCGGAGATTGGTCAAACTATTTAGTTTAGGTGCTAAGGGACATGAGCAACAAGAAAGTTGTTTGCCAGAGACATGGAGACACCTGAAGATGTAGTTCTCACCTCACTGTTTGGTCCAAGCAACAGGAAGGTGATGTTCAACAGAGAAACAAGCAAAGGAGACAGCAAAGAGAAAAAGGAAATTTAAAACATCATAGTGAAAGTAAAACCAGGAAAGTCTTTCAAATTTTTAATAGCATTCTACTCATTCATGTCATGACATGACATTTGACATTTGTCAGTTTCAATTTTAAAATACTCAGGACAAAAGTTTTTAGATATTTGCCATTTCACTTCTTTTTTTTTTTTTTTTCTTTTGAAACATGCACAGGAAGTTTTCAGCCCATCTTTGTCATCAGCAAAGTAACACAGTCCCAGCTAAGGCCATTTGAACAAGAAACCTAATCAGAGCTGAAGCCTCTGCTCCAGAGAAGCAGCATTTTAAAAGAGTAAGTGAAGCTCAAGGAATTTGAAGCTGCTCAAGGCAGATAATTTATTTTTTTTAATGGACTACTTTTCATCTCCACACATGAAAACAGAGTCATTACTGATGATATTATGTACTGAGTTCTCTAAATGCACTATACACAACAAACTGGTTTAGTTCTGATCATATAAAGTCTACTTTAGTATTTTTTTGTTCATTTTAGTTCATTTTAGTTCATATTAGGGCACCAGACCCGTGTAAAACATTATCATAACCAGCATATGGTTTTCCTGAACTAGATTTTAGTTGGTTTTATCTCTCCCCCTTTTAAAATGGTATTTACATAGCATTTAAATTAACCTCTGAACACTTCAGGCTTACCTCTGCTATTATGGGTAATTTATTATGGTCAAAATTAAACTTCCATTTCAATTTTGGTGAAATAGTGGTGTCATTTGCATAAGTCCCTTAGCCATGTTGATGCTAGTTTAACTGGAAGCTTTCACCATCAAGGTGGCTGCTATGATTACATTTGATCAGCTGTAGAAGGGATTTCCCAGAAAAAGGATTGGAAATGCTTTTATAGCCTTTTAGGTGATGTCAGAATTTTTTGTTTTGTTAATATGAGCTTCTGCCAATCTCTAACAGCATGATCCAAATCCCATTTGAAGGCAATGGAAAGTCTCCCATTGAGTTCGATGGCCTTTGGATCAGTCCCTAAGTGCATCTAGACTTAATGAGATGCTAATGTGAATTTTATGCTGCTGTGTATAGGAATAGATTTCCCAACCTTTCTTTTCCTCACTAATGCAAAAGGAGTGATCTGCCTTTTTATATTTTTGAATTTTACTTTCCTGCTGTAGTCGGTATGCACGCAGAAGGAGGATTTACGCAGCGCAGTATGTTCCCTACCTTCTCCCCTGCCGCCACCCTTCACCGCCGACGCGCTGCAAGCCGCAGGGAGCATCGCCCGCCCTCGGCCGCGTCTGCAGCAGAAGCAAACACCGGCCTCCCCTTTCGCCTCACCGCCGCCTTGAAACCCCGAGACGAGAAAAGGACAAAATTGAAGGCGGCGGAGGGCGGGGGGGAACACCACCAATAAAATAAAAGAAAATCAGAAAGGAGCAACCAAAAGGCACCAACCCCCGGGGAAACGGGGAAAGTCTAATCCCGGTTTCTTGCTCCACCTGGCGGGAGATGCGCGCGGGGCCAGCGCGTCCCCCCCGCGCCTGAGGCGACGCCAGGGGGGAGGGACCCCTCCTTCTCCCGTGGGTTTTGCGGGTATTTTACCGAACCCGAGGGGCTGCTGTGGTGCATCGGGGAGTGAGCCTCGGCTCACGCACAAGTTTCCCCGTTAGGGTGAGGTTCCTTCTGTTCGGGTGCCAAAAGGGAATAATGCTTGTTCTGCAGCTGCTTCGCACTGTCACCCGAGTTTGACTTCCCTAGGGACGCGGGGACACTGTGTGACTCACGGCGGTGGAAAGATTAACCCGCTCCTTTCAGTGGCCTGATGCACGACCTGATGGCTGTGCACAAGCTTGCAGGGCTGTCGTCTGTTGGACAAGTGTTCCATATATAAATACACAGAAATTCTCAGAAGAGAGAAAATATATCTTGTGGGAATGTCTCAGTCACTCTAAGAAGGATAAAAAATCATCTGCTTCAGGTCAATGACATTGCTGACCTAGTCAGGAACACTGAGTGTGGGAAGCTGGAGACACAGCACAACATCTACTGTAGGAAGTGGTTGTGATCAGTGTGAGCAATTCCAATACTTCTCAGAAGCTGTTAGTGCATCTTAAATCTACTCTTTTATAAATATTTGGGACACAGACGGGCATTAATGGCAACATTTTTGTGCCCTTAGGTACAAAGTGAGCTTTCCCCAGAAGACGCTGCTCTGCATCTTTGAAAGCCCCAGCAGAGGATCCACCCCAAGCTGAAGCACAAGGGAAGCCACAGCTCCAGAGCGAGGCAGGCTGCAGGAGGAGTGGCTGAAATCTGGTGGCTTTTTTGGGCTACCTTGAATGTGGCACTTGAGGAGGTCCAGGGTCTCAGACTCCTTGCCAGAGAGGAGGCAGCTTGTCTGTCAGTGCTAACAGGTGATGGTGACATGCCAGGAAAGCCAAGGACTGTGCTGGCAGCTGAAGAACAAGGGGAGAGAGACCTGCATGTGGCCAAGTGAGGGACGATATCCAGCTACGAGACAGCTCAAGTGCCTGCAGCCAGGGCTGCACAACAACTCCAGACACACAGTTAGACACAGAGAAAGAGGGTTTTTCATGGATTCATAGCCAGACTTTGGCAGGAGAAGTGGCAAGCCCTGATTTTGGTATTTATCTGACACCACTAGGATGGAAATAGCTGCAAAGTTTCACTGTTTATTAGTTTTCCCAAGGGCCCATGAAGGAAAAAAAAAAAAAAAGCATTACCAGTAGAGAATATTTACAACAACCATTAGTTATTTTTTCTCCATTCCTTCAATAACTGCTTCTGCAGTAAAGGCCAGCTATTTGACAGGCTGCAGAATATAGATTCTCATTGTGTTGATTGATAATTGAGGTGTTTGTAAGTCAGTCTCAATTATGTAAAATTCTTGGCATGCATGACTTTTAAATAGAAACTCCTCAAACAAGCATCTTGGGAGACCATTACAAACCCTCTTTTCCCCAAAAATCTGAAAAGAGATATACCATCTCTATCTTCCTTTAAATGTCATCAAACCAAGCCTATTTATTACACATTCCAGATTCAACTTAACAGTTTCAGAATGATGTATTTTAGGAGAGTGGTAATCTCTTAGATTGCTTGAAAACATGCTGTTCTTCAGTGGAAAGAAAGATACATGCTGCATTAAAAACCAAACCAGAAAAACTTGCATTTACCAAAGAATTATTATAGTATGTCTCTGGCCAAGAATTTTTTGATCTGGCTGAAGACTGAGTAGCTTTCAACATTAACCAATTGCAAAGCATACTAGAATATAGCTGTGGGTATCCATAGTAAATTTTAGATCTGAAATCACATCATCAAATAGATAATTTCTGCAATTGGCTGGTTGTAATAGTTCTATCAATTCAAACATGCATCCCACCTGGACTGTATGGGGATGCCCAACACTTGGTCCATGAATCCTGCCAGCAGAGCAGGAACAGCAACTGAGCATCAGGTGAGCTGCAGCAAATGACACCTTTTATCTGGATTCACAAACTGATCACCCCAGCTGCTTGGTACAGTTTGTTTACTCCCTGAATTCCCCCTTGTGCCTCCTTCTTTGCCCACATCTGCATTAAGCAAAAGAAGTATATAAATGAGAAGAAACTCAGGCTGACAAATCACAAGTTCACTGCCAAAGGAAGATTAGACATGTATAACAAGAAGATATTACATATTTTGTCATAGCTGCACTCAATGTGCAGAGATTATTTACCAGGTCCAGGGTTTTAAGTGTGGTAGATGGATCCAGGCTAGCAGTTCCCACGAACAAAGATGCTGTTCCAGAAAAAAGGTGTGTTCAGCTTCTGGAAAAGAAATTTACCTCTCAGCAGGCACTGGCAGCTCTAATCTTATTTGCATTTCTCAAAGCAGCAGCACGCCATCTCCCTTTCTCAGCCCTAGCTCTCCCTGCCAGCCGAAGCTGTGCTCTACAGATAGGTAGTAAATAATGTAGGATTGTGCGGGATGTCATGAGGCCCTTTCTTTCTCCTGTGCTGCAAACGTCTACTCAGAAGCAATAGTTAAGTTGTCAGCAGAGTAGGATTACAAATCTGATACTCAGCCCAGTTTTGGACAGTTTGAGCTTTCAGGAATTTTCCATGAATAGACACCAATCATTTCACTGCCACGTTGGTGAGGTTCTCTGTTGGGTCAGGCATTTTTTAGGTGGGGATCAGAGAAACAAGCACAGGAGGATGAAAACAGATATAATTTTTTAGATTCATGCGTGGTACCAAAAAATCTAAGGCTATAAGATTATGCCATTTTACTCCTAGGCTTTGAATTAAAGTCTTTCAACTTTGTTTAGGGGAATTGCATTGTAGAAGCAAAATTCCTGAACATAAACACTTGTTGCTATAAATATTTAAAATTCTCCTCTGTGAAAATACAGATGAGACATATTAGCAAACACAGCATTGTGTCTCATTATGATTTCTATGCATAATGAAAATGTTAAACCCAATATGGTTTCTTTTAAAATAATACTACCACTTAGAGTATAATGGTACACCCTTGAAGAGGTTATTTCACAAATGTTCAGTGTGCAGGCTCTCGTACTAAGGCTTGTTGTAATAAAGCAGAAACCTGCACTGCTATAAAGTCTCACTAACACAAATTACTTAGAGGGATGGAAAAACCTGCCTTTATGTTATGTTGTTCATTTTAATGTCAGTGACATCCTTCATTCCCCTATTCATATGTTTTTTTTATTAAAAATATTTGTCTGTTAGGCGGAGATGAGCAAACAGCCCAAATTAAAAGCACTTACGGCTCAGGCAACTGCACCAACAATCTGTGCTTCTGGGCAGCCACCCCTGCTTGAGAGATTTCAGCTCACAGCCTGCAGGCACTAGTAAGGTTGGGAATCTCAGGCACAGTAATAAGGGAGGAGTTCCCAGGTTTTGAAGGGCCTTAGGCTCTGTTCTACCTCTCAACAGCTGCTCCTGGAGTAGTTCCAGCATTGCTCTGTGGTGGAAAAAGACTAACCCTGTTCCGTAGGTCAGAGGCTGAAATTCTGGGGTTGAGGTACATCACAGGACAACACTTTTCCTGCCACCAACCTGCCACAGAGCCAACACCCACCCCCGACACACTGATAGGATCTTGGCACACAGAGCTCCCCCTCCATGCTGTGCTGCTTTGAAATAGAAACAAGAGATGTCACAGGGCTCATAAAAAAACCCTGAACTTTGGCAACAAAGTTCTTCCTTTCGGTTTTGATCAACAGCACAAACAGCAGGTACTAGCACAGAAGGTGGAACTCTGGCTTGTGCTAAGAGGTCGCATGGTTTCTCCTTAGCTACAAATAAAAAGGCTACAAGGATGGAGACGAAAAAGAGGAAAACAAAGCAAAACACACACACACATTAAATAAGTAAACAAACAAAAAACAACAAAAAGAGGAACCATGAAAGTTTGAGTCCAGGTACAATTAGAATTTGTGGGGTTTTCCCTCATCATAATGCAATCAGATCCACTTGCCATCTACCCTGTTACCTTATATCCTGAATAGTTCAGCATGATATTTACAGAGAAAAAAGTTGGGGGATGTGCTATGTCATATTCCAACAATCTAATCAATTTTATTCTGGTTTTGCTGAACTAGAAAGTGTGCGTTATATTTTGTTAAATATTGCCATTAAATGAGTTTTCTAAAATAATGTAGATAATTTCCTGGGAAAGACACCAAAAACTCCATAGTCTCCGTAGTAAAAACACTCCAAAGACAGCAGCCTGTCTCTCCACTATGTTTTTCAAAAGAAAAGCTTCCCTAAGGCTCTGTGCAGAAGATGATAGTGAAGAGAATGTATCTTCTAATGTTTGATTGGTTACCACAAAGAAAATGTGAATTCCAATGAAAGTGAAACAAAGATACAGTTAAAGGGCAACATGTTTCTGTTTCTTTGTCCTTAGTGCCATATATGAGATTTTAAAACTGGAGTGGAAATGGGGAATGTTGCAATAATTTTAACCAAATATTTTGTCCTTCACAGCAATTACATTCTCTTTTGCTAGTGAACTACTACTCATTTTTCTCTGCCTTTTCTTCACACCCATGCACTACGGATGAGTTCTCAAAACATTGCCTCTTGTTCTTAATTATCTAGAAGAAGAGTTTGATTTCACAGAAATATTCTGAGTTGGAAGGGACACACAAAGATCAATTACAGAATGCTATGTCTTTTTAATTGAATGGGAAACATTTTTTCCTCAGTGTCTCTGTGCATGCATTTCTACAAATTGTGAATTACACCCGTACTCAGTTTTCACTTAGGCAACTCCTGATAGTAATGACATTTTCATTATGTCCAGACCATGATGGGATTCCATCCATCCATCATTTCTTGAAGCTATCAGCCACACCACACAATCAAAGCCATACAAAACCAAAGCTTTTCTACTTAGTTATGGTTTTGCTATATGTGGGAGTCATTCTAACTGCAGGTACTGCCTTGGAATCTCTGGCAAAAATAAAAATGCAATCACATAACTCTGGAGCTTGCTTAGAAAGTACTTTAGTGATTGAGAAATTTGAACCTTGTCCATATTCAAAATTAAAAAAAAAACAAAACCACAAGCCATTATTACTAGACTCTTCCCTTTTCATATTATGAACTTTTTGCTGCTACAAAATTGGTGCTGAGACTGATGAAAATGCTACAGCATGGAGAACTTTTTGCATATGCACAGCTGGGGAAGAAAATAAACCTTTGAGCAAAGGAGCTACTTACTGACAGCACAGAGCAGAAGCATGAGAGAAGTTGATGAATACCAAATAGCACAAGCATGAGTTTTTATTACCTGAGAGTTCTAGATTTTTACTTTTTCTTTTTATCATGTGTCTTATTTTTCAATCACTCATGATCTCCTGACAGACAGAAGAAATCAATCTCTATGCCACTATTATGATTTATTTTATTATGGGAAATTATTAGATAACAGGATATGTTTTATCTCTACCTATGTCTAGGTGATCTCAGTGAGAAGCTAGCAAAACTCAAAGCAACTTGAAGAAAATACATAGGTAAGTGTCAAGGGAGAATGAAGTTAAACTACAAATGCTCCTTGGAGGAATGTGAGTGTACTAATATCTTCCTTCTAAACACAAAAATGAGACATGACCGTGATGTCAGAAGTAGTGGATGTACACAATGTTTCAAGAGTGAGTGGTAGAAACAAGACTGCATTTTGTTTTTCTGTCATAGAAAGAAAAATAGAAAAGGTAAGAATGGTGTTCTAAAATCTGTTCTCTATAGACTGATGAAAACTGCAAAAGAAAAAACCCCACATTATTGAGCTGTATTATATTTCCATGACATGTTTGAGGAGTGAATGAAGAACTTTGCAGTTATGTTCCTAAATTCATTCTCACTGCAAGCATGTTTGCCAACATGTCAGTGCTGCCTCAGCTCTGTGTCAGCTACTTTTCTTCCAGGGCTGTCTCTGATATTCTTCCTTTCCATTACCATTTGTCACCTGGCAGATAAAACTCTTGATTTCTGAGCTTGATAGACTAAATCCAATGCCAGATATCCTGCTGGTCGGAGTAGTGAACTATGGCAGGCTGAACAGCAATATTATATTAGTTAAAGAGTGTGGGGTTTCCCTTAACTCAAAGATAATCACTATAAATCTAAATTCAAATATTTCTGGCCTGTAAGTATGATAATGTGAAGATTTTTTTGTTTGTCTGGTTTTTTCCAGGTTATTAATCAAAACCTGTATTATATCTCCACCAGATTTTTCATCTTGAAAAGTTCAGTAAAGCTTATATTTCTGTAATATGAAAATAACTTTTTCTATGCTTTCAAATGTAGAAAACACATTGACTTGGCCTGTACACGGTAAGTATGCCAGAGTTTCATAACCCAAATCATCAATTTCTCTGTTCTCTGCCGCACTCCCTTCCTCTGTCTAACCTTGGCAGCAGGACTGACTGCATTCCTATGACACAGTGGGTTTGGGTTTCTTTAGTTTCCTGCCGAAGAAATAAAACACAGAAGGAAAATCTGGCTACTGGAATGACTTTAGTAGGACTGCCTAGTAGTTATTTCTATGGATGTTTATTTTTTTGTCAAGAATTTGTGAAAATATTATTGAAAATGAGAAGTTGCCTCATATATCATGACTCTGTGAAGAGCCTTCATTCAGCTTCTCTGAGATTCATTCCCTGTTTCTTGTGATCCTGCTGGGCAGTGTATGTGCTTCCATGTGCAGCTCTCCAAAGATCACATAGTGCAAAACAATCACACAGGTAACAGAATATCACTCTTAAATACAACCAACCACCCATAATCCTAGCTATTAATTTCATCAGACATTTCAGTCTGCTTCTGATGTTTCAAAAGATTTAACTAGGAACAATTTGAAATGTTAAGCAGAAAACATAGTGGGTTTAGTTGCATTTTTTTGCAGTTAAATAATACAAGGTTAAATTAAAAAGATGGAGTTTCAGCACAAAAGAATTATGTTTAGTGGAAAAATATGAGAAATTTCCCCTTGATCAAGTGTTCTGACTATGCAGCTGCCATGTGCCTGTGCTCACACTTCCTAAAAGTGTTGAGGCCTTGAATTTTTTTCTCTCGAGCAGCAGAACTCTTGGGAAACTGCAGCTAATAGAGAATGCAACCACACGTCTCCTTGGCAGCACTGCTACTGGGAGCACATTAAGCTCATCCTTTGCTCTTTACAATTGCTTCCCATAGAATATCAAATAAAATTCAAGGTCTTGGCACTTATCTGCAGTGCTTAGATACCCAAGGCTGTAACAAGAGCGGTGAGCACAAAGCACATGGGAGCTTTCATGTCCTGAAAAGACCTCATCTCTACACTTGGGTAAGATCATGGCATGCAGAAAATCCCCCTGACCATTTTGTCTAGGTTTCTATAGGAAAGAAACTTGAGCGTGTGGAGGAGCAGAAAGCAACTGCTTTGGATGAGAAACAAAGCAAGACAAGAGGTGCAACTACGCAGAGACACAGGACTGAAACTCCCAATCTTTTCTGGAGCTAAGTAAGATATCTGATTCTGAGCCTGGCCTGGATCAGCAATAGCGTGGCAGCAGGACCAGGGCAGGGATTGTCCTCCTGTGCTGGACACTGGGGAGGCCACACCTCAAATCCTGTGTCCAGTTTTGGGCAACTCACTACAGGAAAGGCATTGAGGGGCTGGAGAGAGTCCAGAGAAGGGCAGTGGAGCTGGGGAAGGGTCTGGAGCACAAGTCCTATGAGGAATAGTGAGGGAGCTGGAGGTGCTCAGCCTGGAAAAGGAAGCTCAGGGGGAGCCTGACCAAGGTGGGGGTCAGTCTCTGCCCCTAGGCAACCTGACAGGATGATAGGAATGGACACAAGCTGCACCAGGAAGGTTCAAGTTGGACATTAGGAAGAATTTCCCCACTGAAAAGGCAGCTAAGCACGGGAAAAGGCTGGCCAGGGAAGTGGAAGAGCCACCATCCCTGGAAGTGTTCAAGAAATTAGTGGAGGTGGCACTTAGTACGTGGTTTGCTGGACATGATGGTGTTTGGTCAAAAGTTGGATTCAATAATCTTGAAGGTGTTTTCCAACCTGTTATTTTGAAGACCACATAAATAATGCCCCCATGAACTAAGGAGCATCAGAAAAATTTCAGCCCAATACAGAAGACATAATTCCATGCCATCTTTACCACAGCTGTTGACACAGATAAATAGTTATAAAAGAAAAGAAAAAAAAAAAAAAAGAAAAAAAAGTAAATACATAGCAACAAAAAGTCTTTTTGGAAAGACTAAGTGATTGAACACTGTAGATGAGGCTGCCTTGATCTTCAACGTGCAGAGCTCATTATATATTTCACACAATTTCAAACTATTTTTTCATTACAGACAACATAACAGATATGTGTTATAACTGCAGACTAATTATTCCTGATGTACTAGATACTATTTGATTTTAATTAAAAATATTTAAAATTGCTTCATAATAAAATGTGACAGGGACATGTACTTTTTCGCTCTTAATTATTAACACATTTTTGACTCCTAGAAGTAACATTATAACACAGTTTAAAATGCATCTTGGAAAATACTCCTTCCTAAAATGCAGTTTGGAATATTTTTCAGATTCCTAGCCCACAATTTAAATGAGCTTTCGTTATTGTGACCTGTAACATCCAAGTCATGAGATTCTTAATTCTATAAGGAGCTGCACTAAACTTAGTCAAAGCTACTTGTGTGAGTGGAGAAAATAAAGAGTTGGTCTCTTAAAGCTGTTTGCAATTTTTGTTCTGGAAGAATTTGAAGTAGCTCTGGTTTAAACAATGAGCATTTTTTCTGCTGAACTGAATATAAAAATTTAATTTAGGCAATTAAAGCCAGACATATAGAGATGAAAATGAAAATGTGAATTCTGAACAAAAATCAGAACAAAGATTTGGGTTTTGAAAAGCTGTGTTTAACTTTATAATACTAGTCAGTGCAGATAATAATGACTGGAACCAGAATTGGGAGTTCTTCAGTTGATTGCAAAATTTGTCTAGAAAAGTCTCCAGTAGACTTGGGCAACTGGGAGTAGGATAAGTAACAATACTTTGTGATTCTTTGATTTTGTCTTTGCAATAATGAATGAATGAATGGAGTTCTTGAGTAATTTCTAAGTTTCTTTATGTAGATGTTAAAGTGAAACGTTAATTTTGCAAAAGATCACCCAGCTAGGTAACAAGAAAGCAGTGATTTGAATGAATTACTTTCTCAATGCCACTTTTCGGTTGATTGGATCTATATTGTGGAAAATCACAAATGAAACAAATAAGATAATTTGAACTAGGGACAAACTTTTTTCTTTCTATTTCCAAATGAAATGTTGCAAGAACGGGTACAGAGCTGCAGCCAGGCAACACGATATGCACTGTCATTTTTGGACCACTCAAAATTGTATTGCAGCCTGGATGCCTTTAGAGATGCCTCCTTGTTTTGACTTCTTTTAAAGTCAGAGATCCATTAGCAAGCTTTCTGCTTGTAATGCCATGAGAAGTAAAAGGTGTTTTCTCCCACTTGGAGCTGACTGGGGCTATGTCAGACCCAGTGCAGCCCCTGCTCCCTTCCCACAGAGGCCACCCTTCCCACAAAGCTCCCCCTCTGCCCTCACCCTGACACCTATGTCGCACACACTTGCATTTTGGTTTTGTAAAACAACAAAACCTTTTAAAACAAACTGAAGACATTCTCAGCTCTGGCATCACAGTATTATGTGATCAGGCAACGCAAATTGTAGAAAGATTAAAAGATTCTGGGAAACTGAAAATAAGTAATTCAATTATGTCATTTAATCTTTTTTATGCTTATATTGTTATTTATTTATTTTTTTGATTGGTTTCCTTCCTATAAATTTGTCATATGAAAAATTAAATGTATAAAGCAATTCAATCTTTTATGATGAATGCCTCAAGAAAGATGTCCATCAGCAGCCATGCCATTTCAAGCCTATTTGTACATATGAACAGGTTTCATATTTAATTTCAATGCAAACTATTGAGCAAACACGTCTCAATTTTCTCTTGATTTCCTTCAACAGTCTGTCTGCAAAGTTTCCGTCTTGTTTTTTTCCATTGCTGAAGGCTCTAAAACAAATAAAGTTCCTCCCTGAATTCTGAATCTGAACATGATAAACACCCCTCACCCCCTGCCAATTCTCTGCATTTTGTAGACAACTACCACAATTTCTGCTTTATCTTTATGCAGGATCTTAATTTTCCTAAGAAAGCCTCTGGACAGCAGCTGCACATAAGGTTGGGTTTTCCCCTCTCTGGGGTAATGCAGTTCCTACTGAATACAGCTGTGGGACCCAGTAGGGGCTGCAGCAAAGTCAGAGTGAGCGAGCCTCTGTTCTCTGGATTTATGCTTGCCTTTAGAGGTGGGGGATTTGGGGAACTCCTTATTTAAACCCTGAGTGCTCACAACCAGCCCAATATTTCGGTTGTATATACTCCTCGATTAGCTAGCTTTCCAAAATGCTTAAGAAACCCTCAAATTAAAACTATATAGGAGGGGAACTATGGCAGAGAGAGAAGATAGGTAAGGTCATGTCTGCTGCCAGTTGCCTCTGGCAACAGTGTTCAGTGATAGTACTGAAATGCACAAAAGCTAGAAGTGAGCTAATGCAAAATTAACACAACTTCTGACATCAGTAAATATTATCAAATGCCTGCAGGATTTGTATTTTTGCTCCCACCTATCTCTTTATAAATAAAAATACAACTATATCATGTTCCCTACCAGCAGCTTTTAAAGTGTTGCTTACAGTAGCCTACAGAATTTTTAAATCTTTACACTTTCCTTAAAGTGAAAAATACATTTTCCCTTGCAAACACACCTACTTAAAAAAACCCAACACATTCAAACATTCAAATCTTATTAAACCCATTCTGTCTTTTTGCTAAGCCTGAGATCACTATCAGGTAAGTCAGGTAATGTTTAAACACCAGGGTCAAAAGTTAAAACAGCAGAAGTCAAATACAATATCAGAAGTATGACATTTTCTCCTCTCTTGGATTAGTACACGTTTTTACATGGGAAGATACCCCTACATTATTTCATTCACAAATTCTGTTTGTAGACAAGAATGTAAAACAGCACTGAGGACAGAAATACTGGTGATAGCCAACAATTGCTTTCCATAACAATTTACTCAGTGAAAAATATTTCCTAGGAAGCTGTTGTATAATTAGATTGAATTACAAAAATAGATAGATATTTTAATGCACATGCCATAAGGGAATGGATAATGGAGTGGATGATATTTTACAACAAAGTTTTGGCTATTATCTTGTCTTCGCTAGATTTTTATTTTGACACATCATAAAAAGGACTACAACCTAGAGCACTTTTTTCTATTAAAATAAAGCTTTCTAAAAATATTAAGTGAAATACTCATTGTTTTCAGAAGATAGGATTGAAAATCTTAGGATTTGTCATAAAATTAAAATGCCTACAATGTATTTTAAAACCTAACACATTGCCCAGAAAAGTAAGTAGTCTGTAAGAATGTTTTAAACAGTTAGAGTGTTTTACTTTATTATAAATAGTTCTGTCTAAAACTATGCAGAAATTATATAATTCCAGGGCAAGGAAGATAAAAAACATTTTTTGGAAAATATATGTTGGCTAAGCAAAGAAGGATCAGCTAAATAAAAAAAATTCAGAAAAATCTTCAGGAGGACTAACCACCTGCATTAAAAAGAAAAAAACAAATCCGTATGCCCTGCTAATCCCTGGACTCTCATCTATGAGGCCTTTGTTTGTAAAATGCATAAAATTATAATGGCAGCATCAGAATCCATCAGTGCTGAATATATCAGTGTTTATCCAGGCACAGTGTGCACAAAGCAGTTGTTGGACTGACCCTTGCTCAGTGAAATCTGTCTGATGGTTTAGTTGCTCTTCTCTACTCACTGGAAATGTC
>WAAG01011812.1:37634-104286 GCA_013390105.1 Tichodroma muraria | reverse complement strand
TGCCTCACTTCAGTGCCATCCAGTGCCATCCCTGGGGCTCCTCCAGGAGCAGGCACAGTGAGGACAGTGCGATGCAGCCCCTGCCTGGGGCTGTAGTGGTGTGAACCCAAACACACTTAACAGGCCAGAGGGACTGTGACCCATGGTCAAGGATGTTACAGGAGGGACATCAATGAGTAGCAATGAATTGATGCATCAGTTATTTGAGGGAGGGCATGGGGAATAGAACAAAACCACTTCTGCTGGATGGGCACATAATTCTGCAGCTGGGGGAAATCACAGATTCAAGTACCTTGAAACAACTGGCACTTGTGCACATGAATGTATGTGCGTGCATGCAAGGGACAGGAGGGCCAAAAACAAAGCCCCACACGTCCCAGTGTTATCAGCAGTCTATCAGAGAAACTGAACTAGCTGAGAGCCAAGAGGTCCCCTGTGGTTTATGCTGCGATTTCCCACACAGAGCTGAGCAGAGGGAAGGTCTTCCTGAAGGCAGTCCCAGGCTCACATCTAATCACATCCATGGGGAGGACTTAGCCCAGAAAATCAATTAGATCAGAGTTTTACCACCTGTGATTTGGTGATCACCCAAGCTGCTGAGAAATTCTCCAGAAGAGCATCATGTGCAGAGAGCCAGGAGAAACTCTCATTTACAGCCAAACAAAACTTTTAAAGCTCTTTTATTCTATTTTTTTTTCTCTCTTGTTTTTTGGTCTCCTTGTGCTTTGAGTAAGAACAGATAGTGTTGGTTTTCCATTAGGAGATCTATGTACAATAGGTCTGTAGATTACATTCTGATATCTTATGGAATGTCATTTTAGGGCCTGTCAAAGATCTCTCGCAATAATGCTGCACTCCATCAACTTGCTCAGCAATTGCCAATAAATCCCAGATCAGCAATTGTCAGTAAATCACATATGCTTGTCCTATGTTCCCGGGATCCTTCCTCAAATTTATTTCCTCTATTCATCAGTCCTGCCACGTGCAGAATGAAGGCAGCAGACTTAATGACTCAAGCACCTGGAAATGTTGGTATACACCCTCTAGTTGGGCCATGGAGCATTGTTGGACCTTCCATTACTTCCATGGCAGTGGCATGTGGATCACCTGGTTCTTCACACTCCTGCTAACCCATCCTTCAGGAATGTTCCCTCACAGAGGGAAAGAGTGGTGGCATGCTGCTACAAAATGTTTGAAACAGCAGGATGAAGAATGGGTGAGCCCCCAGTTAGATGGAGCTAGAAAGGGTATAGTCCAGCTTGGGCTGTGCTTTTCTGCAGGAACACAGGGATTAGGGACATAGCTCATGGGTCTGCACTTGCCACACGGGCTGAGGACTCCATACCACACACAGAATAGAGCAGGTGGGGAAGGAAACCAGCTGGGCTAGCAGGCTATATTAGTGAATGTCCTTCTTGCTGCAACATCAGCCAGAGCAAAACTGACAAGAGCTCTCAGTCTTCTGATTTCTCTGTGCAGGCTGATCAGCAAATGGGGTCTGGCAGGAAGAGCCCCTGTGGGGATGCTATCACACAGATGCCCAGATGTGTTGTGAAGATAGTTTTTGCAGCTTTCACTGGAACATCTGATATAAGCCACTGTCAGGATTGAGATAAGGGCCTAAAGGAACATTCATCTTGTCCAGTGTGGCATCTCCTGTGCTCACAATGGCCCCCTGTTCTCCCCTCCCTCCCTCACCCCTTTTGTTTACTGCTTGGATTCGTGGCTCATGTGTTTTTCTATGCAGCAGTTGTCTCTTTGTGTGACCGAGCAAGCCTGGGCACACAGTGAGCTTTACTGCTGTGTAAAGGATGCTGGTCACCTGATCTGAACACCTCCTGCAGAAGGAAGCGCTGCCCTCTCCCAGTGCTGTCTCACTTCCCTCCCAGGGCTCATGAGTCCCACTGCTCCCTGCAGATCTCTGCAAATCTTCCTATATCCCATTACCTGTTCCACACACCTACAGCTCCTTTTTACCCACATCTTCACCCCAGCATTAATTCTGCAACAGCACAACTCCTTCCTCAGGCCCAGGTTGCCTTGCCTTACCTGCCAGTGCCTATGGCATCACATTCCCAATCCAGCACAGTCCTTTTTATTTCCCCTTTCCTTCCCAAGTCATTTGTACTAATTCAGGCTTTACTGATCTCTGTAGATATAAAAAAAAAAAATAAATAAAAGCTAAGCTAACCCTCGCTTTGGATGATGCCATGATCTGGAGGGATGCCTGGGCTCTGTGAGCTCATTTTCCATCTCTTCTGCCCTTCAGGTGAGAGTGCTCAGCCTTCTTGGTATAGTTTCTCTTCCCATATCAGATATGCAGCCTCTCTTCTTCACTTGTCAGCAGCTCATCCTGAAAGGGTTACCATTTATTTTGAAGACAAGGCTCTAAATGGATAATGTCCAGCTTTGATAGTGGTCTCAGTACTTGAATGCACTATAAAACATTCAGCAGACTCAATAGCTGCCTTTCTGCTCAGCTGAATCATGGACTGTGGGCTTCCCACAGCTCAGGTGTGCTCTGCTTTAATCCATCACTCCTCAGATTCCAGGGGCCTGAATGGCTCAGCAGAGACAACATCAGCCCAGAGCAGAGAGGTCTCTGGAGGAACACTGGGACTGGGATGGTCAGCATAACCTCATCTCTGGCTGAAGAGTGAGGGCTGAGAGATATCAGTAAAGCCTGAATAGTCCTCCTGCTTCAGTTGCTTCTGCCTGAGAGACCATTTGGCCATGGCAACACTTCTATCTTACAACTCAGGAGTGAAGGGATTTTGTGTCCAGCTTCTTGACACTGAACAGTTCCATAATTCCTAGGCCCCACCCTCTGCACAAGACACTGAGGACTATGGATCTCATATTCACTGCTCTGTCCATCCAGCTCCTGCTCCTGTCCCACTCCTGTCCCAATGCCTTCATTCTCTGAACTGACTGCAAGCTGCAGAGAGCAGAAAGAGAAGAGCTGATCAGGAGAAAAATCCTTCAGAGGATTTTTCAAAGAAAAAGCTTTCAGAGGACGTGTCCTGTGAAAACAATGGGATCAGAAGACAGAGAATTAGGAGACAGTGAGAGGATTAGGAAGCTCTCCTGGAGTTGTGTTAATTGGCTGAGCATCCTCAGATCCTTATCAGCTATCCTATAGGATCTAAAGAGGTGGGAAATGTCTCCTGGCTAGAGATGTCCAGGCTCACAGAACAGCCCCATGAGCCAGCCAGCACTCAGCCTTCAGAAAGAAACCTAGGCCTGGGGAAGAAGGAAGTACATGTAATGCCTCACCTGCTCAGTTTGCAGCCACCCTCTGCTCCAAACATAGTCCAGCTAAGGCTGCACAGAGCCCACCAGGCTGTCATTTTTCCAACATGGAAGTGTCAGCAGCCTGTTAGCAACCTGCCTGCAGATTGGCAGTGTTTGAGCCATGGCAACTCAGGTCCCAGCCAAGATAAGGTGCTGGCCTGTGCTGGTGTCAGCTAGAGTACAGTTCATTTTCTTCCCAGTGGCTGGTATGGAGCTATATTTTGGATTTGTGCTGAACACAGGGCTGATAACATAGAGATGTTTCTGTTACTGCTGAGCAGGGCTTGCATAGAGCTGAGGCCTTTTCTGCTTTCTGTACCTTGTGTCCAAATTTCTTGCATCCAAACCAGGATACAAGGAATTTGGGTGTGCATGGGATGTTGGGAGGAGACACAGCCGGGACTGCTGGCCCCAGCTGACCAAAGGGATATTCCAGCCCATATGTCATCCTCCTCAGGATACTAAGTGTGGGGAAGGAGGAGGAAGGAGGGTGGACATCTGCAGAGAACGCATTTGTCTTCCCAAGTTACTGGCACCTGTGACGGGCCCTGCCCTCCTGGGGATGACATCCACGAGTTCTCCAACTTTTACGCTTCCCATTCTCTCCCTGACCCTGCTGGTGGTAGTGAGTGAGTGGCTGTGGGGGCCTGGCTCCCGGCCGGGGTCAAACCACGATATGGTCCATGCCATGCAAACCCATTGCAGCATTTGGCAGAGATTCTGCTGCAACTTTGTAGGACAGAAAAGATAGAGAGAGACGTGGTGTGGGGGGTTGGGTTTCTTTCTTACAGAATTTTTTCCCATACGTTGCTAGGGAACTAATTACTGGGTACTTATGGGTACTCAGGAAAGACAAAGGAAGTGGCCGAAGTCGGGGGAGAGGGTGGCATCCGGGGACTTCACTTCTCGCTGGGAGAGCTGCTCTCTTGGAGGGAATAGCGAGGTTGTTGGTCTCTTTCACTGTGGGGAGATTTCACCGGCACCACTGGAGCCCAGCTGGGAGTGCCCCAGCACCGTCTGTTCCTGTGTGCCCGGGAATTCGGATCCTGCTCTCTCCCTGCTCTGCTAGGAGCCACACGCACTGTTCCTTCGCTCCTGCTCTGGTTTCCCCACGCCGTGTCCCGCACCCCCTGCTGCTGCCGGGACCTTTCCACAGCTCCAGCAATCCCCGCCGAGCTCCTGACACATCCCGTGCTGTGACACCCTGGGCTCTCTGCTCACCCCGGGTGCCTGTGATGGTGACTGCACCAAAGCGGAAAGTGCCTGTGGTGAAAGACTCACTGCGCCCTGATTCTCTTTTGTTGTTAATGCCATAGTTATTGTTGTTATTTTGTTTATCTTGTTATATGCAGTAGTAAAGAACTGTTATTCCTATCCCCTTACGTCTTTGCCTGAGAGCCGTCCAGTTTCGGGATTGTAACAATTCAGAGGGAGGGAGTTTTGCATTGTCCACTTTCAGAGAGACTCCTGCTTCCCCTGGCAGATACCTGTCTTCCAAACTAAGACGCCTGGATAGCAGCACAAAAGGTGAGGGCACAGTTCTTCCGCCCATATGGGTGCACAAAATCGTCTCTTTGCAAAGCTGTCGATTCAAACCAGCCCTCAGGACTTACAGCCATTTTCTCCCCAACCATTTTTGCTGTTCAGCTCAATCCCGTTTCTGGGCTACTGGTGAATGAGGAGAGCCACAAAACTCACTCGTACAGCACAGGGAGCTGCACAGGGCAGCTACAGCGATGTGAGGAATCCACCCATACAGAGGGCAAAGGAGAAAGGATTAAACATGTTCAGCTCTGGGCAAAATAGGCTTTTCCAGTGCCTTGGGAGAAAATTGCTCACCCTATGCTATGAGAGGAAACAATGTATAACACCTGAAAAAATTCTGGCAGTTTACTCACCATAATATGGCTAAAATTTATAATCTGCTGCATAGTTTAACAGTGTCTATTAAATCTGCAGACAAAGCATTTGCTGAGATTGTGGAAAATTTGTAAAATCACCTATCCTCAGAGTCATTGGAGATGATAGAGCAGCTCTGTTTTTATAAAGAGAATCTGAAAGAAAATGAACATTTCTGAAAACGTGGCTGGAATAGAGAAATGGCCAGAGCTTTGCCAGGGTGCAGAGAATATAAATGATGCATGAAGAAACTGGGTACTCTGTGTTCGGGGAAATAAAACAACCCCCGACCAGTGATTATAGAATGAGGCTGATTTGACCTCAAACCTGCTCAAGAAATTGGAATATTCCCAGAAACAAGCACTAAAGATGCCAGGGATTTGCGACAGTATTGTATGATCTGTGCAACGCATTAAACAAGAGTCTTGCAAAAAGCATAGTGTGGACAACTGTCAAAAGCAAAGTGCTCTCATTGCAAGAAATGATGCTAGTATGAATGGTGGGGACCGTGTCCAGGTGAGTGCTGAAAGCATCCAGTGATAGAAGCAATTGGCTCTGATTGCAGAGTCCCAAGCTCCACTCTTAAGTTTCAACCAGTCAAATAAAGGCTCTCAATGGCAACAGTCTCACTGTATAGAAGGGAAATACCCCTGGCTTCTCGCTGCTTTAATCCCAAACCTGAAAGTACTGTGAGGAGAAAACAGGCTTTTTGTGGTGCTGGCTGCAGGGAGCAGCAGTTAAGTGCAACGGAGAGGAATCAGACAGATGAGCCATCCTCTTGTCATCATGGAAAGGCTGCCATGAGGAACGCTGAGGAAACCAGAGTGGGTTCTGCTAGGATAGGTGAGGTAATGTCTGCGCACTAATGACTGCCTTTGTCTTTGTGTGAAAACAACGGTCAAGTGTATGTCAGGGTTGCCGAATGCAAAGTGCCAGAGAACATCACTCCGTAATGCTCCAACGCTGCTGCGTGTCTGTGGGAAGAGCACAGCCAGGAGTTTTGTGTGGCGGCCATAGACTGACACGGGAATGAAGAAAATGCCCTGCCGGAATCTGATTACCCCTCAAAGTCCCCATACAGGGGTCCCAGCCATATGGCCACCACCAGGACATGTGTCCCTTGCAGCTGGTGGGTGCAGCTGCCCATGCTTCAGCTAGTTCAGCACAGCGTGTGTACTGTGGGGATCGGGACCTCCCGGAAGAGAGATTCCTTAGTGGGCTGTAGCAAAGTGTAGCAAAGGGACAGGTACCCTCCCATAGAAGCTGACACTGACAGGATGAATGAGAGGACAGGTTCAGCAGGATGTTTTGCAGCAAGGTCACTGTGGAAAAGAAGCTCAAAGGAACACTAGGGATGCACAAGTAAAACTCATGATCTTCCTGCAAGTGATCGTAACCATGCAGAGTAGAAAATTGCTCCTGTAGCAATACTTGGAGAAGGGGAATCTCTTCCACACACCGGTGCCATGCTTTTAAGATGCTGTTGAGGGAGATACTGTACATCTCCTCTCTGAGTGCTTTCATCTTCTTGAATAATTACTCTATCTATCCTTTTCCTAGAATGGTGGCTTTGGAGGTGAAATATCTCCCACCATAGCCAGCCCGGCTTCAATGCTCTGAAGCAGTGGCAGTGAACATCAGGAGACCAGAAGTGCTAGGACAAAACACCCTTTTCCTGGTCTCAGAGACCAAGGCCTGTTCTCTGGTGAGGAAAGTAAACAGCACAGTGTGGTGCTGACATCCATGCAGCTAAACTAACTCCTCCTGAAGCAGGATGGCCTCACTCATGCATCCTGCTGGCAGCAGTGCTGAGGCCATGGTGTGCCTTGAACTGAGCACAGAAATATTTAAACCTGTGAGCCCTGCCAGCTGAAAATGCGGAAGAGATAATATCTGAGAGATGTTTGGACTTAAGAGGGTAAAAGTCAAAGAGAAAAATAAAGCAGTGCCTGGAGCTGACATTGCTTTTGGAGTCCTACCAGCTATGGAAGTTTCATTGAATTAAAGGCGTTTTTATTTCATAAAATGTATTTGCACTCAGGCTGCAAGCAGAAACAGACATATGGCAGAGAAGGAGAGCAGCTGGTCCCCAGCAACAGCCCCTCTTGTGCCACCATCAACACACTGCTAGGGCATCTCCCCTCTCAAGGGACTCCCAAAAGTAACAGGGTCCCTTTGTGCTGCACTGCAGCTGCCCCTGGGGTGGACTGTGAGGCAGAACTTGCAGAAATCAGGCAAGCAACAATGAACACCCCAATGGGAACTATGGTGCACAAAGCACTTTCACAAGCTTTGTGGTATGGTCATAAAATCAGGGCTAAAAATTGTCAAGGCATCACTGCAGCCGGCATTTCAGGATTTAACTACAAGACTGCTCATCCTGCATCTAAGCTTCCCTTCATCCCAAACCGTATCAGTGAAGTTGAAGCCACTGCTGTTTGTTTTAGCACTCTGCATGTGCCCTGCAGGCTTCCCACAGGGACACTGACCAGGTAAAATCCTACTTATTTTAGGAAGTCTGGTGAAATCTTGACTATGGTAAGACCTTCTGGTGAATTCAGAAGGCTACAAAACCCTAGTTAGCCCCCCAAAGATAGAGAAGGGAGCAAGCATAAGTAGATTCCACATCTGTTGCCTTAGCCTGAGATAGTCAGTCCCTGCAAACTGGTAGGAAAACAAGCACTGCCCAAACAGTGAGGAGATGCCTTGGTGAGTGAGGTAGGACTGGCAACAGGCAGTCATGAATTCATGATTCTGAATTCCAACATGAATTCAGAGCTGTGGTTCAGCTGGCTTCCTCAGAGGCAAGGGTAGCAGGGATGGGACAGCCTGTGCTCCACACCCTCTGCACCCATAGCAGGAAAATGAGCTGTGGATCAGATGTTCCCTTGACTTTATCGCCTGCACCAAGCAGGCACACACAAGCCGCTGCATAGTGGGATCCATCAAATAAACTGAACCACTGAGAAGCTCTTGGAAGACATTTTAAAACTGCCTTTGCTTCTAGTACAAGCTGGAAGCTCCCAAGTCTGAACGGGGACTCACTTGTTGGGTCTGTTCTGGAAAATATCACTTTGGTTCTTGCTTTACAAGGCAGCAAGTAGAAGAGTTGGGTGACAGCTCTCATCTCTGTGATCTGCTTCTGTAACCAGGGGCAAAATCTGCCCCCTCCTGCTCACCCTCTGCATGTCTGCTATGCAAATGCCTCCATGTGAAATATTCACCCCAGGATACTCTTACTGGAGAAGAGCAATTTTGAGGACAAGAGAAATCTTACCCCAGATGAAGAGAACAGATGAAGCACCCATTGAAAGTACTCTTTAGTTCAATGAATGGCACATTGTGCTATTGAGACCTTGTTTCTTGGCTTTGTTGTAACATGTTTCTTTTTTTCCTTCTTCTTGGTGCTAAGTGGGGTCACAGACAATCCTGATGAACCCAAGAAATACTCCTCCTTCAGATGGAAGGAACCCAAACAGGACCTATATGGAGAAAAAAAAAAAAAAAAAAAAAAAAGTTTTGGAACCAGGGGCAAGTTTTGAAGGAGGCTGCAGGAGTTTTAGGTTTCCAGCAGGGAATATCCTGATGCTCCTTCTGGGCTCCAAACTTTGGTTCTAAGTGGCTTTTCTTCTAGCTGTCTTACCTACAGGGAGCTCAGCTGAGGAAAAGGTCTGCAGGAAACTAACACCATTGGGAACAGGTGGCTCTGATATTGTAGAATAATACAATGAATAATGAAGTTTTCTTTTTTTTTATTGCTGCTTGGGTTTTGTGATTGAGACCCTTAGTTAGCAAATATAATTCAGGTGGTTAATAAGCCAGCACACAGGTATCCAGAGGGAGACACAGCTAACAGTCAGTGCATGTGAATAAAGAAGCACAGTCTAAGAGTTTTCAACTCATTTGACCCACAGAAAGAAAGGAAGCAGACAAAAAGATATCTGTGGTCTCCAGTGACCCAAAGATAGCTCTGCCACCTGGCAAGGGAGTATGCTAATAAGTACAGGAATCATTTGAAAAGCTATAGTGTTGAGAATCCAAATCCTACATGAAACTGCTAGTTAAATATCTGAATTGCCAGGTCCTGAGTTGGTGTCTTCAATCTACACAGCGGATAGTAGCTGAGCTGTTACGTAAGACTCACACTCTCTGGTAAGAGGTAGGTACTTGGGATTGTCATAGATCAACTCCACCAGGAGACATGGCCTCCAATTCCAGCCACAGACCACAATGAGGTCAGTGCACACCAGGCATTTATTAACTTGTTCTAACATCAGGCTCTGGTTTCTGAGCTCTACTAACACTATTTTCCATGTTTTTTCAACATGATGTAAAATTTTCTGGTGTTGCTTATGCACCCTTCATTCCCTAGGCTATATCAAGGCAATCTCTCCTCCTTGCTCCTAGTCTTAAGGCTTTCAAAACCTTAATGTAATATTAGAAGATTTCTTTCCTATTCCCTTGTCTGCTGTGGTATTCACTCCCCATTGTTCCCTGTTGACCTTGAAAAATGATTCAGGCCCACTGTGGACTCCCAATCCCTGAGCAGACTTTCTGAGATCTCTTTCAGCATACCTATTTAAAACTAAAAGCAAAACAAACACACAGAAGTCCACAAAAGCTCTATGTGTACCTTGCTACCTAGAAAGCAATTAAATCCATTATATTTTCTGCATTAGTTTTAACGTGCTACATCTCTGGGGTTAGTGCAATGAGCATTAGTCATAAGCTAATCAGAAACAGAGGTGCTTAAATAATTCATAGGCTGCCTTTCTTCACGAAGAACCTCAATACACTGCCCTGTCATACTATGAGTGCAGTGCTACCAAAAGGCAGCTCACTTCACAGAGGGTGTCAGTCAGCTCAGAGAAGACAGAAGCAGTTTCCTTGAAAAGCCATACTCAAAGAGACGCAGAATGACCCGGGAATCCTTGCTTGGGGAAGCACATCTTTCTCCCAGAGGAGCTAGGGGAGACCTCTGCTGCACTCTGCTCTCCCCAGCACTTAAATGCCTCTCTGAAACACAAAATCAGATTAAAAACCTTTGGGTAAGGACCAAGATCGGAGTCATGCCCAGGTGAATCTGCAGGGATCACCTACACCTTGGGAACTGGGAAGAAAAAGAGGGAGCTGCTCCCAGAGGCAGCAGTTAGATGGCATTAGTCCAGGTCTGTGCATGTGTGGAATTTCTTGGGAGGCACAGTCATAGAGCAGTGCCAGGCAGGAAAGGGAGACCCCTTTGCTGCCCAGGGCAGGGCAGGGGAGGGCCCCCCAGCTGTTGTGCGTGTGAGCTTTTCCATGCCAGCCTAGCCTAACAACCCTACATCACAGCATCCCTAATGCCTAATAAAGATAGCTTGTTTCTGAGAAGCCTGGCTTTTATGATGGCAAAATATCTGCTTGTTGCCAAGAGAATAATGTCTCTGACAGGGCAGGGACACTTCTGACCTTATGGGAAGAGTAGCTGTAAGAAAAAGTAATGCTAAAATTGGACACTAAGCCCAAAAGGAGTGTGTCTGTCTGTGACTTGCAAGGAGGGGAAGTCTCATGCTAATGGGTGTTCCTTGGACTATGTCAAGGGAAGGAGACCAATGCGACGGCTCGAAGTGGCATCCAATAAGGAGAGGCCAGGGAGAAGGCAAGGCAAGAAGGCATCGTGGCATCAGAGAGGTGACAAGGACACAAATGATGTGCAGTGGAGGGGAAGGAAAAGACAAGAGCCCAGCTCACACCAGGGAACACCGCCTTGAATCTGGTGTGCAGCCACAGTGACAGGGATATGAAGGAGGCAGCCGAGCAGGCAGCAAACAGCGTCTGTTTGTTCCAAGTTGATGGACAGTGTCTGACAAGTTCAGAGTTTGGGATGAGGGAGCTGGGCTGTAGACAAAAAAGGACAAGGAGATTCTCCCAACAGAAGAGTAGAGCATGCTTTCAACTGTCAGAACTGAAGAAGGTCACAAATTCTCCCAAACAACAGCCAGGGTGGTTAAGGGGCTTGACCTGTAGGATGGTGTTGTTGGATTTATTGACAGCTCTGGGAAGGAAAGAAATCTCATAGACTCCTATGAGCTGCATTTCTGACTCAGGGTACATCAGCCAGGCAGCATCCTGCAGATTAAAATCATTTGTTACCTCTCTAATCCCCTGCTAAAAAATTAGTGCAAACAGAAGCATGCATATAGCATGCATATAGCAAAGATATATGTGTTCAGCAGGCTGAAAAAACAGCTGGGAAAACCCCCTAAACCTGACAGCTAGAAAAAAACCTCCATCTTATGCCGTGGATCAAAAGACTGTATTACTACACATACTGGTTTGCCTTTCTATGTGCGTCATCGAGCTTGGTTAAGTCGTTCTCACCAATAATTTCTTGTGTCAACGAGTTCCACAGCTTAGCATGTGCTGTGTGCATCAGCACAGCTTGATTTGCAGTAGTGCTTCACCTAAAGGAGCCGAACTTGCTCATATTAACACAGTGAATTCTCCTTATTCTACACATGCCAAAAATAAAGGTGAATGTGAGACATCCATTAGCCCATGAACCCTCTTGGGCATCAGAGTGTAATGCCCTCGGACCTGCTTGCTTCCCAGCACTTGCAGAGCATGGCCAGCAAGGAGTTTCTGCAGGCCTGCAGATCCTGCTGTCACTACATGAAGATGCTATGTGCAGCTGGATAAAAGTCTCCAAATGGCATTCTCAGCTAATCACACCAGACAGCCAGTACTTTCCCTAAGAATCACCTTTCAGGCTGTAGGTTCCAGTGGACTCCTCCACAAATACAGCTATTTTATCAAGCACCAGAGTCATCCAGTACTCAGGGACAGGCTGAGTGCAGTCCCCAGGCTTCTCCAGGGAAGGAGCCATGTCAAGTGTCATTCTCAGTGCTAGCACATGGGCAGAGGGTGCCTGGGGAGCCAGGGCAATCCCACCCCTGTGTGCTCATGGTGGGGTCTGAGGCTTCATGTACCTCTTGGCTACATCATCCATTGTTCTCTAGGTGGAAGAGGATGGGCTGGGAGGCTGCTTGTGAGCACTGCATGACTACCTGCAGCATCTGAACACAGACTCAGTTTTGGCACCTGGGGACGCTGTTTGTCCCCCTCTTGCTGAGCCCACCAAAAAACACACGCCTGTGCCTTCTCATTACCACATCCTCTCAGGAGTCCAGCTTCCTCTCTGCCTAATGTCAAAGTCAGATTGATATTTCAATCCGCACAACCTATAATGGACCTCGGTAAAATCAATCAATACACATTCCCTCATTTCCCCATGTCCGCTTGCTTAATGGAGGAAATAGCTGCTGCCCGAGAGCTTGAAATTCAATGGGTCTTTTGTCCCCCCACAAATGTACTTGACTGTGAGTTTAGAAAAAAGTAAAAGCAGATCCTCATAATGGTGTTTTTTTGCTTTCTGTTTTTCAAAGGGAGAATGGAGTGGGCAAAGTAATTGGTAGAGCGTGACTACAGATCTTCATTGGGGTAAACCCAGCAGGACTGCTCAAGGATTTTCCCTGCAGCCATCAGGTCATCAGCCTGAAACTTCTCAGAATTGAGGAACTAAAAATGTACCGGAAGCCCAGGAGTTCAGAGGGGCTTGCAGTTTGCCTCATCAGCTTTCAACTGTCTCAGAAAGGTGAGTGGCAAGAGGTTCTTTGCCTTCTTTTCCTGTAGTGTGGAAGAAATGTGCTTATAGGGATGGAGACAAAGCCCTGTCACTTTGGTGTTTCTTATCCACTGCAACTTAATTGCTAGGACCATGATAGAGATCCCTTTCCTCCTTTGTAGAAACACAGCTTGATGACAAATCAATGGCAGGAGTGAATATACAAGAACAAACCACAGACCACAGACATTAGCCTGTGCTTTGCTGGGAAAATCTTACACTGAACAGTGGGACATGCATATGCACTAGGATAGGATAGGACAGGACAGGACAGGACAGGACAGGACAGGACAGGACAGGATAGGATAGGATAGGATAGGATAGGATAGGATAGGATAGGATAGGATAGGATAGGATAGGATAGGATAGGATAGGATAGGAGCAAAACTGTCAGATCATGTAAAGCAATAGAGTTAACTTCTGAAATGTTTGGAAAATTCAAAGGAAATCTAAGGAAGGCAAATGCATAGCCAAAATGCTGGCTCACACTGGACCTCATAGCAGACAATATAGCAGATAATACAAAATCATCATCTATGAATTAATAAAACAGCAAAAGAAAAAGAAAAGAAATGTGGCAAAAAGACTTGGTGAGCAGCTGGGACTAACAGAGGGGAACCACATCAGAAGAATGTGATGTGCTGCTGCAGGGGTAAGGGGATGATGGGACCACCAATGTCAGCTTGGCCAGTTGCCTGCTGAGGCTATGTGTGCAGCCATGGCAGCAGGATTGTGCAGATGCTGTACACTGAAGGCAGTGGCCCCTAGAGTTCTTTATTTGCACAGCTCCCACTTTTCCTGTGCCTTTTCATCTCCACCCACAGGGTGACCTCTCTTACCATCCCCTTTCTAGGCCAAGAAATGCTTTATTTATCCAGGGCCATTTGATGCCTCTATCCACATAAATTCAGCTTCCCTTTATTCTCTTGCACTTTTTCATATTCCCATTAGCACAGGTTTGAAGCAGAACACCAGCTCTTATAGCTCTTTACCAGGTTGTTTACTGCAGAATCTCTCTGAAGTCAGAGAAACGGCAGCCCTGGTGCCAAATTCCATTTTAACTACACAATCAGTTATCAGCCCATTACCATAATAAGGAGATTAAAAGCGCTGAGAAGTGCACAGTTTACTCATGGCTGGGGACTTTGCTGCTGTCTTCCCGAGTCCCACAGGTTCTATTTTGTTCTGCTTGTCACTTTCCTCCAGGATCCCTGGGGAGGGAATCAGGGACTGGAGATAATGAAAAACACCATGTCCCAGCCAAGGCTGGGGCAGGGGATTCCTCACACCCAGAGCCAGTCGGGTGAACTAAGTCAGGCCAGGTCACCTTTCTTCGGCCCTTGAACATTTCCTTTCTTCTTTGAGTGTCTAACTTGAAACATTTCTCCACTGGCAAGGTTTCAGACATCTGTTCCCCCTGCATTCATTCTTCTGCCTATCATTCTTCTGGGACCAGACTGGGGATCGTTTCAGCCATCCAGAGTAATCCTGTCTGGATGCAACCCCATTTCTGCCTCCTATCTGCAGAGGGCAGAAGATAAGGTTTCAACAGCGTATACTAATTCCCACGTATTTCTATTTCTAAGAGGCTCAAAGGATATTTCTGAAGTAACAGATGTGTTCCATCACAACCGGAGGAAGGCAGGCAGAGACCAGGATGCTGATGGATGCCTCCTGTGAGCACTTCTTAGGAGTCTGAAGTCAGACCTGCATCCAGACTGCAGCAGCTGAGTGCAAGTGCAGAACACAGCATTAGTTGCAATTGTGAGTCACCTGCCACCAAAAGCAAACATGCCATTGAGACGAAAGCAGTACCCGCATCGACTCCAAATTTATTCATGTAGCATCACCAGGAAACTTTCAACTGTTACATTGAAATCCAAGCATTTTACAAAAGCAATTATCTACCTACCAGGTTTCTGCTATTATATGTAAGATCAGTAAAAGCCAGATTTAGTTCCTCTCCCCAGAGTCTCTGGTTTTATTTTCTGATCAGCTGTTGTCTTTCATTCCCACTGCTGGGACCAATTGCTAATGACTTCAGCTTCTTGCTCCAGGAGGCAGGGAGCCCTCTCTTCAGGGATGGGAGATTGAATCAGGGCAGGAAGGATGGACACTATTCCCTGTTCGGGGGCTAGTAGAGCTGCTCAGCTCCCTGCACAGGTTATCGACACAAGCAAGCCAGGTGAGCTGGCAGCAAAGGCTCTGAGTTTCTGGCCCTGAGGTGTCTAGCCTGGGAATAGGGGCTGGGGGAAGCAGGGGTTAGGGGACGCAAGGGGATTTATGAAGCAAACACACACATGTTGTAACTATAGCAATGGGAACAGAACTGGGAACATAGGAGGACATAGCCTCTCAATATTGACCTTGTGTGTAGAATTTTTTGTGGCCTGCAGACGCAGAATACATTTGTTGCTACAGCATGAGAAAGAACAGTGTCATGTCAGGATCCAGATCCTGAGCCAGGATGGGAATATACATTATATTGCATGGAGAATAGGAAGTGTTGTAACACTGCTATACAGCAGAGGAGGCACAAAACTCCAGCTGTTGGTGATCACTAAGTACCCCTCCCCAGTTTTACAGTATTTTGCTTTACTTCCTGCCCTGCTACCTCCTGTCCTGTCCTTCCAATCAGCTGCTGTGCTTCAGGCTGCAGTCAGCTGCATTTCAAGAGCTAGAATAGCAACCCATACACACTCTCACACATGCAATTGTTGTGCTGACCCAGAAACTTCTAGCTTTTCTTGCTAGCAGAGTTTGAACCTGTCAGCCCTAGTCATACAGTGCATTTCTATCACTCCCAGAGGTGATGATAGTAGGAGATTCTTACACTAATGAGAGGTCCAGGAACCAGATATGATCCATGAGAGGTTACACTGGAAAGTAAAGCTGCAACCAACAAGGCAGTTAAGATGTAAGCAGGTTACAGGCCTTGAGCCAGGGGCTTCACAAGCCTCCACTACATTACCCTTACACACACCCCCCCCCCAAGTTTTGACTCTAAACTCACCCCCAGAGATGTTTTTGTGAATTAAAATTCCAATGTGAATGTCTTTCGCTACTGCTGTGAATGCAGTTTCATTTCCCAAATGTCCTGCAAAGGCTTGGGGGTTGGAGAATTCCTATAGGACTGCAAATACCCTCTGAAAGCAACGTGATAGGATATCACCCCAATGAGAAGAGTCTCTGGGTGAAAGACACTTGCAGGAAAAAGCACTGGATATGGATAAGCTGCTTATGTCTGTGCATGTAATTGATATGAGACAGCAACAAGTCAAAGGGAGGGGAAAATATGTCCAGGGTCCCTGAAGAACATGGCATCTGCTTCATGTCTCCTTCTGTCTGGATTAACCAGAGCCTGGACCCAGTAAAGGCTCAGATCTGGGGGTGGGGTGTTGGTGTTCCCTGGAGATGTTTTCCTCCTGCACCTCTCTAGTTAAGATATCAGAAGTGAGATTTGTCACTTAACCATCTGGAATAGGAGATCACAGGAGGCTGCTGCTCATCAGTCTGTCACACTCTTTAACTGTGCTAATGTCATTCAGATGTTTCTCAAAGCAGCCCTGACAAGCAGGCATGAAATTAAGATGTTTGTGGAGCCGGCCAACTGGGAAATGACAATGGCAGACTGGGAAAAGGCAAAGGAGGGGGGCACATTCAGAAGGAAGAAGCTGTGCTGGAAACTATTTGCTTCCTCTTTTCCCATGGATCTGCTACAGCTTGGACCACCTCAGACAGGAGGGCTGATGCAGTGGCATCTGTATGCCAGGGAAAGCCTGGGAGCAGCTCCCCTGCTTGCCCCTTGATGCTCTCCTGTTGTCCAGCCTCAAGACTGAACCCAAGACAACCACTCACGTTCTCACTGAACTGAGATTTCTAGTAGGAGAATTTCTATCCCAGGGAAATATACATATCCTGTGGGACAGTTCTGTTTGGAAACAGGCTAAGAGAAGATGAGTAGCCAGAAGCAGAGGCCACCCTTGAACCCCACAACACCACAACCCTGTGGGCATCCTGTGTTCCTGCCTCTGTCCTAGCAGTGCTGCAAGGTGCTAGAGCAGCTGGATCTCATTTCATACTGCAAAGCCGTTTAATCAGCAGGGAGTTGACATGGGGCTTTAAAACACTTTCTAATTAAGGAGCAGGCCAGCCTGGAGAGCAATTAGGTTTGACGCATCCCGTATTTGAAGAAGTCTGTGTTGCAAACTCTGGAAAACATACTGAGCTTCAGCAATTAAATCTTCTTCCCATTCCTCCCTGGCCTCCTCATTTGCAGAAACATCCTTGTTGGACAGCTCTCAACCGGCCTGCCCACTGCCCTGAGGGCAAGGGTGCAGCTGGCACTGGGGTGGACGGCAGCTGGAGCAGGTGAGGTCAGATGTACTGTGTGTGGTGGGGAAAAAGCACGGTGCAATTTAGCCTGGAAGGAGGTAACTGTAAGGCAACTAGGCACTGCTGCCTAGTTTAATCCAGCCCCTCTGCTGTTCCCTTATCCTCAGAGCAAGTAAAACTGTGGTTCTCTCTACCTCCTGGGCTTCACAGAGATGTTGAGCTGCTGAGATGCACAGGATTCACAGCCAGCAGGGAAGTCATATCAAGTGTGGCACTGCCTGCAAGCCAGGAATGATGCTTCACTTTCCTACAGACTCACAGCTTGCCTTTGGGTCAGCCCATGAAGCTGGGCATGTCTCAGTTTCCCCTGCTAAAAGACAGCAGTGAAATAGCTACAGTGAGGTTATTTTGCTTTGTCTATTCAGAATGCCAGCAGAATTCATTAAAACTATCTCTTTTTTAATCTTTTGCTCTACAACCACAGAAAAGATTACTTTCTTCAAAACAATCTATTAAAATACTTCACCTTTGCAGACATGTATTTTTTCCCTGTGTGGAAATAGAGGAAGACAAGAGAGTAGATATTTCTTATACAAATCTGCGATTTTCCTCCATCTACAAAACATAATAGGTGATAGAAAAAAAAAAATCTGCTTCCCCCCCCACGGGTATAGGAAAGATATTTTTTCTTTTTTTTCAGGAGAAAATATTTACAAAGAAAACAAGCTAATTTTTTCCAATTAGAAGTTCATGAGAGTACAGCCTGTGATGCTAAGCTCACTTCACTGCTGGTCAGCTCCTTTCCTTGCTCTGCAAGCAGCTGCCTGCTCCCCACCTTTGGGGGTAGGGAAGCAGGGGATGGAAAAGACGTTAGGAGTTCAAAAGCAGGGAGAGACATAGAAAGGCAGAGGGGGAGAGAAGGAAAGAAAACAAAAAGGAAGAAAAATGACAAGAAAAAAGGAAAAGAGGATAAAAGGGGGTAAAAAGAAAATAAAGAGTGAGTGAATGAGATCATGCTGCTCTCACTGCTGTTAGAAATTAAAATAAAAACCTCCAAGGTTAAAAATCTGCCTGATGATGCCCAATTCAGGGGAGGGAGGTGGCTGCAGAACACTAGCTGAGGAGAGAAACACTGGGAAGGTGACACAAAGAGCTGGGTAAATGAGGGGCAAGAGGGGCGGAAGAAGCGGGTGGCCACAGGACCTGAGCACACACCAGGGAAAAGACTTGCACTGCTCCTGCTCCTTGCTTTGGTGAGTAACAGGGGTTTTTTTCTCATCCTCTGACATGGGGGCGTTCTTCCTCCATCACACCCCCACCTCCCTTGCCCACTCTTCTTTCTCTCTACTCTTCCTTCTTCTTTTTCTGCTTCCAAGATTTTTCACCATATTTGCATCCTCTTTTGCCCACACCTTCCTTCATTCCTTCCTTTTCTCCTCCTGCCTCTCTCTCCGCCACCATACCTCTCCCTTTGTCTTCCCTACAGCTCCCTGAGGAATTCTCTAATGACTTAAATGAAACGCCAGCCTTCTCTATCTTCAATAACCCTCCTTGCTGGATCCCCAAGAGGACCCTGCCATGCACAGCAATTAGGAAACTAGTGCCTGGGGCTGCTGCATTTGCAGTGTCAGCATGGAAATCCTCTCTGCCCTCTTCAGGAAGAGAAGGAGGAACTCCATAAAGTTGGGAGTACAGTCAGCATGGGCACAGACGCTACTGCAGAGTCTCAGGAAGGCTTTCCTAAGCCATCCAGGTCCCTTTTCCTCTGTTCCTGCCCTCCCTCAGGCTAACAGCCTGTCTCAGCCCAGCAGCAGTATGGCATTTTTTGTGTTCCTCACACCCAAAGTGCCCCACCAGCCAGAGACCCGTGAGGAGATCCAAAGTCTCTGGTCCCACTTGTGATGGAAGCAGTAAGACAATGCTGTTCTTCTGCCCTTAGAGATGTGGGTGGCTTGAACAGAAGTACCTAGGGCCTTCCTAGATATGCACAAGGCTTTGCCCTAAAGCCTCTGGCTCCCTTACACCTCATTCTTTCAACCATGCTATCAAAACCACCAAGCAATGGATGTTCTGAATTTCCAGAGAACTCGGCTCCTCCCTGTGTGATCCTTTTGGCTGTGGTTCTCTCCAAAATATCATCTCTTTGTGCCCTCATTCCTCTTGGTAATGCATCCCAGACAAAGGCAGACAAAGCCAATCCCTCTCTTGTGCGCTGATGAAAAGCGTCTTTCAAAAAGACTCTTGGGAAATGCTTCCCATTAGAGTTAATTCCGTTGTTCTTTAGTACTGTCTGCCCCTCTCCTCCGCTTTGTCTTGGTTAGCCTCTATTTGTGGGAAAACAAGATCTCAGAACAGGATTCATTTCACTGTCGTTTTCCTTATCTCAGCAAGTAGCCCTGTAGTCTCTGCTTGGTCAGGTGAGGAAAACAGACTCTTCCATGACATCATTCGTCTCACACTAAGGTCAGCGTTTAAGTCAAAGTAGGTCCCAAAAGCCTCGTGTCCTCATCGTGCCCTAGGGAGAAGGGGAGCAAGGGGCTCAGAGACAGGCAGACTGAGGCAGGCAGTCTCCTGAGGACCTGCCTCAGGAACTGTCCCCCACCCACCCCACCCTGCCCCTGGGAGCCTGTGGATGCTTGAGGGGGGAGAACAGATCTGCAAGGAAGGGGCCAGAGTGAGACAGGGTGTGCATGAGCACAAGATGCAGGGATCACTGGGAGTAAAAAAACTCAGAAGAAAATGAGCTACACGCGTTCAACCCCTTTCCACAGGCTCAACCTGTTTAGGGCTGGGGAAGGCAGCCTTGGCTTTATTGTAGCAACAAGGCTACAATAGGGGGTTTTTTGGTTTTTTTTCCCTGCCGCTAATGGGTCATTTCATGGGGATTTAAGATTTGCAAGCTCTCTTTAAAACTGGTTTTTATCTCATACATGCCTTGGTGAACGGAGGCAGCAGGCTCACTGCGCGCAGGCACTCCCTGAGCAGCCCCGGGATAAGCAATTAAGCAGCCACATGCCAGGTCGGGATTAACCGCTTTCCTGTTTGTCTTGAGACCTTTCTAATTGCTCTTCCCGATGCCTCTCTTCAGTCTCCCTTCCTCCAAGCCCTCCCATCCCATCACTCTTCTCACTTCAGGCAAGCCCCCGGGTGCCTGGACAAGGCTTCGAGGAGTGCAGGTGACACCCCAGTGCCTGCCTCGAAAAATAGGCCCACATGACAGGGGTGCCTCTGCTGACAGGTGTCACTCACTTGTCCCCAGCTCAGCAAAGCGAGGGATTTCCAGGCTGGCTCTGGCATGTAGGCACTCAGGTGTTCACCAACAGAAAGGTGCTGGTTTCATCTGAAGGAGGGCAGAGAGGAGGAATGAAATCCTTATTTCAGAAGCTCATTGTAGGGTAATTATCAAACAGCAGCAGTAGGCTGGGATGCTTGCTAATTAGGCCACATTCTTTATGACTAGTTATTCTAAACTGTAATTTGACAGACTTGGGGGGGAGGGGGAGGGAGGTGCACATAAATTTGTTTTTAATTACATTTGGTATGCTAATTTCTGATATAAAATAAATATTTACCAGAAGCAATATTTCTTCATTTCACGCTGGCTGCACTCTGGCATTTATCGAGGGTTACAAACAGACTGCTATCACCCGGCCCTCCTTGCTGGCAGATCTTCCCCTCTCTCCTTCCCTCCCCCCAGCCTGAGAGGGAGAGGGATGGATCCAGCTGTGGCTTGGGAGTGGAAAGCGGCAGGGAGAGGGAGTCCCAGTGTCATTCCCTTTGTCCAGTGGCAACATGCCCTTTTACTGCCAAATGGCCCTTTGGACAGGGTGCTCTTAGCCAGCTGCTGGCTACCGCTCCAGGGCTGAGAGCCTGCCCAGGCTCTGCTCTGAGGAGATGGGAGATATCGTTCTCCTGACAGACAGCCTGGCTCTTGTGTGGCAAGAGTGCCTCTCCAACAGCTCCAAGGCTACAGACCTCTATTCATGCAGCCTCTTCAACCTTTACAGCTTTCAAGGCTTTTTTTTTTTCCTTCTTCTCCTATGTATGAATTAACTAACATTTCAAGAATGGAAAGCTGCTGCAAACTGCAAGCCACAAATATTTCACTGTGGTTTTGACAGTCTGGGAACTTTTCCTTCCCTACAAATGTATGTTCTTACACTTTTTTTTTTTCCCCATCACTGATGTCAGCTCTTATTGCTACACACTCTGGATTTCAATAAACTGGAGCTTTCCAGTGGAAAACACCATTGCTGTGGCACTTCTTGATCAAATACTAGCTCAGACTGCTCAGGTTATTGCGAAGTGTACTTCTATCTCAAGCAGGTAACTTCTGACCTTGTGCAAAGTAGTATCTCACTGCTTGACCTGACCTAGGCTGTCCACCTGGTACCAAGACAATCAAGAGACTTGCAGATCCATGCACTGATGTTCTGGTGATATACCACGGAAGAAGTTGGAGTGACCAGGGTTTCAGACACTTGGATCACCTAGGGATGTGTATTACCTCCACCAATCCTCCAGATGGATTATTCCCATCACTTAGATCACTTTGATTTTTGAGATAAGGTATGGACTTCTGTGGCATAAAGGGCGCTCATACTACCACTGTGCCATGAGAAGCATGTCAGATGCTTTGAATTGCCCAGCAACTGGAGAACCACCCCATTATAGCCAAAGAACCCTATTTTTTTTTCTTATATGTGAGCCACCTCTCAGCAAACTCTTGTCCTTTTGTAGTGCCAATATTTGAAATTAAACCCTTCAATAACTTAGCATCTCGAGGCACTAAGGGAAAAGACACAGAGTTTGGGGGTTGAGAAAACTGTTTGTGTGGGGTCAGAAACAGCAGGAGGAAGGCCAGCTGAGGAGCAGAGTCTGGGGATGGTTTTGCCTTGCACTGTGTGCACAAGCATTTAATCCACTCTGTTGACACAAACTACCACTTGGGAGATCACCCACTGATTAGCAGTTACGTGAGTTTGTATACCCAAGCTGAAACTTTTCAGAAGTGCTTAATAGCTATGCACTATTTAATATTTAACAAAAGTTCTTCCTTCCCTTGCAGTTTAGTTGAATTTGGGCTGATGGCACAAGCTGCCTGCTCCCAGTCTAACACCTGCTGGCACGGTGGACACGGAGCAGGAGGACAGGAAGTCATGAAGGCCAGCACCGTGGAGACAGGTAAGTCAGCTGACACTGTCCTGCCTTGTAGCTTGGCACACAGAGTAGAGCCAGGGCTGAGTGGAGTTACTCTTTCAATACCACATTGCCACAAGGACAAACACCTGTCTCTTCTCTTCAGCTTGCTGCTTCTTTATAGGTGGAAATCGCATGTTGAAACGCTGTAATGGAGACGACCCATTTATCCCATCTGGGGTTCCCATTCCCAAGTATCAGGGCATGCTTGTTTCTTTCATGACACTTTCAGTCTTATCACTAGGCACCCCCAGACAAGTATCCCCATGTCTTCTCCCCTCAAAGGAACCACAGGGAGAAGGTTTCCAGACTGGGAGACCACAATGAGAGACAGTCATTTTTCTTTGCTCATGGTGACTCCCACTGCTCCAATCCCCCCAGTTTTCCCTCTGCCTTTCTGGCTCCAGCTCATTCACAGCCTTCAGCAGAGTCAAAATACTTCTCAAAGCCTTTCCTAAATTCCGCTAATGACAGCATTTGAGTGCCACAGGTATTAATGAATTATTCATCAGCGCTTCCCCTGTTGAATCCAGTGGCTTTGTTATCTTCACACCTGATGAACTGAGGGACAGAAAAAAAACCAAATTCATTCAAAATTATCATTAATTTGGGATGCAATTTTAGATTTGTAAAAATCTTGAAGCCTCATTTTTCAGGGTTTACATGGGATTTCATGTGTTTGAAGCATGAGTCCATCTGGTTATAATAAGGAACAGCACAAATCAGGCTCATTATTCAGGAAAGGAGAAATGAGTCGTTCTCAATGAATGTCTTACCTTATGCCACCCTTCCCTGACAGCAAGGAGCAGAGTGACAGAGGAAGAAAGAAAGCCAGTCTCTTGGGGTGGGCAGCATGAGATCATTCTTCTTCATTTTGCATTTCCCTCATTTAGTCCTTCCTAATATTCACCATGAGCTGTAGCTAGAGCAGCACTTGGAGGGGGAGCTTCCTCCAGCCTTATCCTCACCTGCATCCCAGGGTATACTCCTCTAGAAAATGGGGAAGTGGGGAAACAGCTTTCAGCAGTAGTGCTGTAGGATGCTTTGTGGACTGAAAACTTTACCATGATACAACAGAGTAACAGCTGCACCAGAAAAATCACCCTCTGGAAGTGCTGTCAAATCGGGCTGCAGGAGCTACAGGAAGGCAGAGCAAGCTCAGCAAACACAGGTGCTTCTGAGGCCAGAGCAGTCCAGATACAGTCTCTACAGAAAATAGATGGGCCATGGAGTTTGCAAAGATCCATGGCTTTTCACTGGGGCAGTTCTAGTTAGCTTGAATGGAATTTCACAGACACTGATTCCCATCTCCAACATGCAGGCTTGCATTTCCCAACCACCCATCTGTCAGAATTTTGCTCAGTGTGGTCATAGCAGTGGTGTTTGTTTTTTTCCCTAATCTTCTCTTCAGAAATGAATGACCCAATTTAGATGAAACATTAAAACAGCCCAAGGCATATTTTCAGCTTTGAAAACCCCAGCTTGCACAGTTAACATATGGATCAACTTTGGAGCAGGCACAGAGGAATCAAGGTTTTGAAAATAGTGGTTCTAGTGTAGCAATGAGTCTGGACAAAAGGAAAAGGTACCAGAGCCAGGCTAATGATCAAGCCATAGGATTTCTAGCTTCTCTTCTTGTTTTGAGTGCCATCATGCTGCTTTTGGAAATCACAGCAATGACACAAGACCTGTATTGCACCAGAAGGCTTCACCGGCAGACTGTGGAGATCCCTAAACACTATTCCCTTCCTCCCTCCCTCCCTCTCCCAAGGCCAAAGAAGACTTCAATATGTAAGGAGAGACCTTACCATACAGATTCTCACACTCACCCCTATCTTCAAATTTCACCCCTTACTCCTTATAGAAACTCTTTAATCTGAGTTAGAAAGCAAGCCTTTATCAGAAAGCACCTACTTTCACCAGGCTCCCCAGCAGAACTGTGAGGCCCCAGGAAGCCTCTAACACACCTGCCCTGGCTCTACCAATCTCAACATTTTAAGAAAATTCTGAGGGTCTACACCAAGCCGTTTGTTGTTGTAGGGTAGACAATGTGTGACCAAATCCGTGACTCAGTGATAAACTGAGTATCAACTTCAGGGACAACTGTGTATCAACTTCAGGGAGGGAAATCTGAGTCTTTCCACCTGCTTCCTTGTTTGGGAGGAGGAAAGAGATCTAATCCTGCTGACAAGCTTTCTCCATGCTCCCAGAATTATTTCCCTTGGTTTGGAGATTCTCCATCACCCACATTTTTCTTCCACTTCAAACTCTGCTAAGTCTCACTCTATTTGAATTAATTTTAAAGGCACTTTTTAAAGCCTCACACAAAGGATTTCATAATGTGCTCCAACAGGAGCCATTGGAAAAAAAGAATCCCCTCCTTTATTATCCCAGCTGGAAAATGCTGTTTCAGTGCTCTATAAAACGGTTGTGTATCATGCCCAGAGGGTCTTTGCTGCAATTTAAAGCCCAGGGTGGGTGAAATGTCAGCTACAGTTCAGCCAAGATGGGATCCCTCAGGCTTTGAAATGCGGTCTGAGGCTCCCTTAATGTCACCCTGTCCTCCTAATGGGTATGAAAAGGACACAGGGGGCACCAAATTATGAGAAATTAACATCAGAAACTGTGTTCACTCTTCCTCAGTCTGGAACGTCGTCATTCCTAAAACATTACAAACTGGCAGACAGGAGAGATATGGGGGCCAGCTCTGTTGGTAGAAGCATGAAAGAACATGGAGAGGGCGCATATCATTGCCCCGTGTATGCTGGAGGCTAATTTCTTAGCAAATCTCACAGAATTTTACAGGTACTGGCTGGTTAAACCAGAAGGATGATGACTGGGATCAATCCCCCTCCAACTCTTCTGTTCATAGACCTCAGCCACTCTTCTCCCCAAATAGGATTGTTCCAGAAGAACAATGTGGAGAACACAAAGCACATTGAGGAGAGGTAACTTGCCTGTAACAGCCAAGAGGCAGGGAAGAAAAGCCGGGAGTGATGAGAGCTAAGCTCCTGTCCTCAGCACTAGTCTGTGGCCAAATGAGAGCCCAGGCACTCACTCCCTTGAGTCCAGCTGTGACATTTTCCTGTCTGACACCTTGCCCAGTGCATTGCCTTGGATGTGTGCCTGGCTAATGAGATGACAGGAGGCAGACATGAAGAATGAACCTCACATGGCTAATCCTCTACCTTTCAAGTGAACAAAAAGCTCTGTCAACAGCCCTCAAACAAAAAGAAGAAATAAAAGGATGGTTTATATTTAGCTGGTGCTGTGGAACCTGCAGGCTGCATGCTAATTAGATGGGGAAAGTAATGAGCTCAACCTGAGGCACAGGGAAGAAGAGAAGGTCTAAATACAAACATTTTTTCCTAACTGTTGGGATGGCAGAAAATTATTTCTTCTGGATTGTTTGTTTGTTTCCTTTTTTTTATGAGAAAAAATCATAATAGACTTCAATGGATAGTGACAGCCTGGTAAATGCCTGGTCTCCAAAGAGCTGTTCCATTTAACAATTACTGTTCCTGATAGGGATTGCTATTGGATACCTTGTTGTATGGACAGCAGCAAGGCCACGAATTGGTGCCGCTGACTGTGATCATGCGGCGCAGGCACAAAGCTCCCTAATCCCTTCATTTAGATCACAGCTGTGTGTCACCTCCAGGCAGGAGGAAGTCCAGGTTAGTCAACCACAGCAAAAAAGTCATAGTCAGTGCTGTGGTAACAACAGATACCATTTCCCATGTTCTTTCCAGAGATTCCTAAGCAAGTATTTACTGGGTAAGGACGATTCTCTGCTTTTATTTGGCTTTTACTATGGATAGAAAAGACATCCCTGCTGAAATGCTGTGGCATTGTGGCTGACACGGCCCACCAGAGCCCGGGCTACCTCTTTGAGACTCCAGCACCATGCCAGGAGTAGGGAACAGCTGAGGTGTAGGTTTTGCCAACGGCTGAACCTGAAGAGCCACTTGCTCTACGTGCACTGTCTTCCAACCACAACAGGGGTCAGGAGAAGGAGAAGTCTCGCTGTTCTGAGGTTCCAGCAGGAAAAGTTTATAGCCTGAAAGAGTCAGTAACAGAGAGAGCCACAGGCACAGCCATGCAGGAGTTTACCAGGGGTGGGTACAAATCATAAACCAATGGGGAAGCATCAGAGGAGGAGTGGGCAGGGTCAAGTCGCTGGCCAGAGGCCAATTGCAGCAGGTGGGGTGGGAGAACAGGTCACATTCCCCAATAGGTCATCGAGGAAAGGGAGCCACCCAGGAATGCCTGGGGAAGGAACGCTCCAAGGATTGGCTCCAGGCAGGAGTGACATAGGGGCCAGAACAAGGGGCAAGGTAACAATGATTGACAAGGAAAGTGCTGGAACAAAGGGCAGGGAAACACCATAAAGGGTAACTTAGGGAAGGATACAATTTTAGGGATAAACCAACTTAGGGATTAACATGGGGGAAAATACTGGAACAAACCATCAAAGTTAAAACCATTAACAATAAATTAACAGAATAAAAACTATGAGCTGCAACAGTGGCAAGTTCTTCAAGCAACTCTCTCATCTTAGGGAACTGTGCACCTGAGCAAAAGGCCCGCTTATCACGTAAAAGCAGAGCAGAGCTTTTCCTGGAGTCAGTAGAAGCAGCAAAGAAAATGCCTTTCTGCCCAAGAGCCTTTCTACTCCCCCTAACTCAAATGCTGATTCAATTAGGTTTGGTCAAGTTAAAGTAGGTCTCTGGTTTGCTCTGGTTGAGGCCGGTCTGATGGGTCTTTTTGAATCTGGTCTGGTTTGGCCGTAGATTACATTTTTTTGGATTTCACGTAGCTTGGTTTAGTTTTATTTGCTTCAGCAGCTCTCAGCAACTCATGATCAAGGGTTTTTGCCAGGTTGGCAGGTTCTGCCACATGAAATCCCAATGAACACAAAATGAAAAGAAGTTATTTTCCAAGCAGACTCAAAATTGTAAGAAGGAAAAAACAAAAACCCTTAGGAGAAATTCAGATCATTACAACCAGCCAAACTAACAATGGGCTCAGTGGCAGCATCGGAAAACTCAGGCTGATCTGCTAGGAATGACAATAAGATCAGCTACTGCTTAATCAACAGATTGAACACAGCAGGGGGGCTCTTCCAATTTGCTTTAGGCTGACAGCTTCCAGAGACTTTTCCTCAAGGCGCAGTGAAGCCTAACCCCTCTTGCCTGGCAGAGGATGATGGACACACAATGAGGGTGCCAGTGTGGAATTGTCCACAGCTCGGGGAGAAACCGCTTGTCGAAAAGGCTGGGGTGAGACCATGGAGAACAACACAAACTGTTGAAAAACCCAGTCTGGTTTGGCCGTACAATGGGCCACATCGGAGTGCAGCAGGGAAGAAGATCACCATGTATCTGTGATCTACCACACACTCAAGTCTTATATCACCAGTCACCCTTTATCAGATTCCTGCCTTATCCCAGGTCTCAACCATTTGGGGTTTTCTCCTGCCCCCTTTTCTCACCTGCCACGGAAGCAGGAAGGAGGTTCTCCTCTGGACATTACGGAGGAAATAAATGATACAATAATAATTATAGTAAAACCAAATCTTCCAAAGAAATGATGCGGTGTGTGGGTGCTTGAATGCACCCATTTAAGGACTCAGCTCTAAAGCTTGCAGAGCTGCCTTTTGCACTGTGTGAACATGGGCCGCCTCGTATACACGCAGGCTTAGGAACTCCTTGGATTGCAGTGACCTTGCTGTCTGTGAGGCAACAGTCCCAGCTCAATTTGAGATGTTCTGGCACTTTGTACACTGGACCAAGGCAAAGGGAATTGCAGTCTAATGAGATGCTGGTCCCAACTGGCATGCTGCTCAAGGAGGGAGCGGGCAAAGGAAGCTCTGACAGTAAAAGGCAGAGAAATTAATAGGAAGAACAGAAAGGCAAAGTGACAGACCTGTTTCCTCCCCAGATAACAAGGGGGCAAGGAATGGAAATGAGGAATGGAAGGGATGATGCGATCAAGGTTAATGTAAGACGGGATGCTGCACTGAAAAGATAGCACAGTTAAAACCAGGTGAGCAGCTAGTGCACTCTAGAAATCTCCATGACTGCTGAAACAAGAGCCATTGTGGTGCTGGAGAGGCCACCAGGGGCCCCAGGTCATGGGCTAGAAAACAAGAGCCACTGCAGGTGGGAAACTGCAGCCCTGTCACTCACTGGGCACTCTGGGTTATACCCCTGTGGGGCTGATCATTTGCCCAGACACACAATCTCAGCTGGACACTCTGCCACAGCCCGGGAGATCTCCACAGGAGACAGCAGTGGGTAAAGGGGCCAGAGGTGAGTGGCCAGTGAGTCCAGCGTGCAAGGTCCCTGATTCCATCCAGATGGATGCAGCAGAACAGGGGCTGGGAGCAGAGGCATTGCTCAGGTCCTGGGGTGACTGTCAGGACAGAGTGTGGCCAGTGCAGAGATCACACCACCTGCATAAAGAACAGTGGTTTGGGCAGAGAGACCTGGGTGAAGCAAGGGAAAACCATGACTGCGATGAGGGTCACACTCACTGAGCACAGGATCCACTCCTTGTTGTCAGCTCTGGCTCCCACGCTCCCAAAGTGTTCTTCCTCCAGGATTCTGGGCCAGCAGGGTCCAGAGGAGCATTTTACACCTTGCAGACCTTGTCTGCAACAGACATACAACACACCTTGTGTGCAGAGCCATATCCAAGCCATGACTCACCCTGCAACCTTTCTCCTTCCCTGCACACCATCCCTTCCACTTCGCATTTGCTGCCTGGTTCCTTTCCTGCACAAATCATTTTCTTGAGCAAACACAATTTACAGGGATGGCAAGCAGGGGCTACAGAAAGGAAGGCTATTATTGTTCTCTCTGGGTAAAGTGGGCTCATTATGAGCTCTCTCCACAGCTGGTCAATATTGCTTCCCTAGAGGCTGAGGGACATTTCATTATTCTTCACATTGCTTTGTTCATCTCCTCCACTTTTCAGGGGTATTTATTGAACACTTTGTATAAGCAGCTTTGGAGTAGAACAGTACACATGAAGAGTGGATGGAAAATACTCTTGACTAACATGAAGTAAGCAAGTGGGGTCTCCCAGCATTGTCCCCCCTGGCCAGCAGCTGCCACAGTCTGCTGTGGGTGATATCACCATCCTTTTCCCACATTGCTGGAGAAACCAGGTTCTTCCTCCCGCTCTGCCCCAACACTGAATGTGGAGACAGAGGTGGCAGTGAGGATGAGGGAGCAGAGTCTATTTCTGGCTTCAGTTCCAAGCCACAGGAAAAGTCTTTTGTCTACATCATAGACACACCACAAGCCCCAAGATGGGGCTGAACACAAACTCATAAAGCACCTTCTGTTCAGATTGCAATAAAATGCGTTAAACTGCTGCTCACCATGATTATTTTCCAATTACATTTCAGTTTAGCTCAATTATTTTCCCATTACTGCTCAGTGAATCTTCTTCATTTTTTCTTTTAACTGGCTGCTCCATGTTTTTTTCCCCCTGAGGCCAGCTCTGCTGTCTGACCCTCTGACAGAGCAGCAGAGACCAGGTCTCAAGCATCCCATGAATCTTCAGCTCAGCACTTGATCCCAGGGGTAGCTGCAATACCACACAGGCTGCCTCTCTGGGATGGGAGCTTCCTTTATTCACCCTTACTTAAGCTCTGGGAGCTTCCTCTTTCCCCCACTCCTGATCCCACATCTCTCCTTTCTCTGGCATTGGATCCAAGGCCCTTGGTGCAGAACTGCCACCTGTCTGGGAGGTTCACAAGACCTGAGGGCTCAGAGCAGCCCTTCCCTTTGCAAGGCAACAACAGAGCTCAGTGGGCATTTTAATCCCTCTTTCTTTTTGTTCAGTAATCCTCATCTCTCCCTCTCCCTGCCTTTGCACAGGCCTGGGAGACATAGGGATCTCTCTCTGTTTTGGATACATCCCTATTTAGGAGGTTAATTACAAAAACTGTAATTCTATGGTCCTCCTAATGTTCAGTGGAACAAAGGTTAATTGATGTGATTACAGCTCATAAGCTGAATTACAGTCCTTAGTGGGATGGATGATTTCAGGCATATGGGCTGCAATTATTTCTCCCTCTTGGCTCATTGGGGTTCTGCTAAACCCATAGTAGGGACCTAATGATACTTAATGGCATGAAGATAAAGCAACTAATAGTCACATAACTTTCTGAAGTTGAGTGGTCTTAGAGCTGAACTGACTACCCCAGGGTGTTTTTTGAGCAATGGACACAGAAGTGCAATAATGATCATATTGGGTAATACCAGAGACCCATGACAGCCTGCCTCCAAGTAGCAGCAGGTGAGGGCAGGGCAAGCATGCCACAGGATTTACCCAGATTACTCTCCCAGCCACCTTTGGCTTCCAGACATACTAAGTCATGTGTGTCATTCCTGTCCTTAATACTTCCTGGATTTTTTGGCACAGAGTTGTCCACTCACGTTTGGGATGCTCCAGGTGCCTGCTGCCAGGCATTTCACAGCTCATCAACGCCCCTGTCATGGAGTCACATCCTCTGGTTTCTTCTGAAATGCTGCCTGCCTGTTCCTTCTTACCCCCGGCCCAGTCCTATTGCTGGGACAGAACAATTGCTCTTTGATCTCCTTCTCTGTGGTACTCACAATTCCACACCTCCTCACCAGACTCTTCCAGACAGAGGAGTCCTAACCCAGTTAATAATTTTTCACACCCAGGTCACTTCCCACCTTTGGTCATCTTTGCTGCTCTGAGCTGTTTTTAGCTCTATTATATAAAAGGCATTTGAGTTGGAGAAGCCAGAGCTGTATACTGTACTCAGCACGCAGTGGCTTAATGACATTCTCTGCTTTGCTTTGTTTTCCTTCCTGTGGCTGGGCTAGCAGGAGCTTCCTCCACCTCTGAACCATCTTATTGAACTGCCACGCAACAGGCTCAAAAGTGTGATACCGAGTTTGCAGCAGATACATGACCTTCTGCAGAGCAAGATTTGGATGAAGAGCTTAAAGAAATGTAACAGACCCTCTTAGCACTCACATTCAAAAAGAAACTCCTACACTCAGGTCTTCCAAATCAATTGTGTCCTCACAAACAGCTCTTTCATTGCAGTCAGTTCTCCATAAGAGCTACAAAGCAGGAGAATTAGAGCAAAAGGTACCTGACTGATGCCGAGTTACACCCAGATATAATCCTTACAATGTGTGCGAAGCACACAAACCAATAGCTTTTCCTCGTCCCTTTCCTCTCTGCTTTAAAACCCTCTCTGGGCAGACACCGAGCACAGGAGGGACTCTAAGCCTAAAAGGAATCAATATGCAAGGAGTAAAAAAAGCTGAGAAACTGTACTTTCTCTCACAGTGAGCACATTTCAGCATTACAATTGCCATCATCCTGGATATACAAGTATTGAAATCCCACACAGTATTTCCATGGGCTTCTGGAAAGACCATTTCCTCCAACCATGCAGTAGGATTTCAAATGTGTTCTCTGAATTTCAATGATGACCATGCAGATGAACAAAATAATGCACATTTTTGATGGCACATTTGGCAAGAATGACATATTAAATTTACAAGAATAAATTCAATTAGTAGAACCATTCATTCTCCAGCATTTAACTTATTTACACTGGATAAACACATCAGACAAGCCACTCTCTAGAGATTGTGTGCAAATGCCTGGCAATGGGAATGTACTCCTTGGTGCATTTGAGTATAATGGAAGGAAATTAATATTTTTTTTTAAATAATAATTATTTTGCATTTATATCAAATGTTGCATTCAATGATCTCAAAGCACTGAACAGATGGAGAGTGATGCAATGCTGCCTTTTTGGAATCTTGAGCATTTGCTTACATGAAATTGTATCTATAGCATCCCAGTATTTTACTGGCTGCAGTACACAAGCCCTGAACACAGAACTCCAGCCATCCTGCAGGCACCCTCTCTCTGCCCAAGCAAAGGCACTCCGTGATCACAGATGCCACAGAAGGAGCAAGCAGTCTTGCAGGCACACACTGACTCTTGAGTAGGACAGAGTTTTGTGCAGGGAAACTGCTCAGATTGAAGCGATACGCGGAATAAATAGACTCCACAACTCGATAAAGTTATGAAGTGGGTATGTATTGCTGGCACCCTGACACAAGTGAGACAGCTCTCATGAAAACTTGTGTACCGGACTCTGGTTTGAACCCCATTTTTATTTACTAAAGTGTTCCATATGCAATGCATTGCTCCACCTTTCCATGCATATTCAACCTTCTGGGCATGCGTAGTTCACATCAGTGGTCTCCAGGGGGTCTCTCGGTGGTCTCTGAGGCTGAAGATCGTGGTCTTCCTCATGACTGAACTTTTGAACTTCTCTCAGTTGCCTATGCGCTTTGGTCTCTTGGTGCTCATCTGAGTCTGTCGGTCTTGATGAGTTTGGAGCCAGAGGGGTCCCTTTATCTGGGTTTCTTGCATCCCTTGGTCTAATCCTGGTATTGTTCTTTATGCAAGAAGCTTACAGATATTTGCATTTTCCTATGCCCTTTGTACCATGGCCAAGGTTTCTTAAGTAAAAGGTTAACATTCAGTACATAATTCTGCAAGCTAAAATTCAAATGCTTAATTCCTATTGCTAATGCAAGTGAACCCCAAAATTTCTATTTCAAGATGGTGCTGGGGAAACAGCCAGGCTTCACTGTTACAGAAGGAACAGTAATACTCAGAAGATCTACCAAGCAGTCCCAACAGGAATTGTCCTTAAATCCAGACATAATTTTAACCTCAAAGGGCTTTAGCACAGAGAGGCAGAAGGTCCAATCCAATCTTATTTTCCATTCTTATACACAGGCCTTTTTTTGTCACTGCCAGCAGTGACCAAGAGGCAAGGGAGCTTCACACCCAGCCCCTGATAGTCAACAAGGCAATATGTTGTTGTTGGGACAATACAGTCATTCTCACCTGTTTCCTAACAGCCTAAAAGAGCCAGGAGCTTGCCAGCCTCTGCTGTCACCTCTAGATTCCTCAGGTCCTTTCTCATGTTGCACACCTTTCTCTCACCTCCTGCTGAGAGCTAGCTTCCTCCAGAGGAGCAGAAACTCCAACAGGTTCTTGTGCTTCACATAACGGGGCTGAAGGGAGGGCATGTGATGCAGTTGGAGCTCTGTGAGTCTCTGTCTTCATTAGGGAATGCAGATGGGAATGCTTGAACTCTTCACAAATGGCTGTCACAGTGTGGCTGAGTGATGCCTGGTGAGGGGGGTCACTCTAACTTGGCAGTGGAGAAGAGCTGTATTATACAGCCCAGCTCTTCCCTCCCCGCCCTCCACCACAGGACTCTGCTTTTCTTCCAACTAATGGCTCCTTCAGCAAGTCCCTTCAATAGGCTGCTTGAAAGGCACAGCTCCACTGCAGAGGGAAGATAAGATCAAACAAGAGGGAGAGACAGGAAGGAGGATAAGGAAGGCAGGTATAGATCAGGAAGGAAAGATGGAAGTATGAGAAAGCAGGGTGCAGAAGGCAGTGGGGGGAAGACAGCAGGAGTGATGGAAGGTTTATTTTCAAGTTGTTAATAGCATGGCCCCAAGTATACCTTCCTAAGAATGCCCAGAGACACTGGACTCTTCAGCCATAAGCAGAGAGGAAAGCAGAGAAGTGGGGCAGACGAGCAAGCTGTAGTCCCAGCAGCTGGACAAAGGATACCTGTCAAAGAAATTCTGTTCTTGATCTTGTCAGCGAAATGCTGATCACTCAGTGCTCTGGTTTCCAAATGAGGACTCACTTCACTTCTCCCCATCCCAGAAAACTGTTCCTGCCCTGCCAGCCCCCAGCAGGAAAGGTGCCCAGGGGACTCCACTCCTTTGGGTGCCAGCAGTGTTTGGTGGGGAGGACAGCCAAGGCAGAGCAAATTCGTGCCATTTTCTGTTCTCTGTCTGCAGGTTCATTTGCTCTATCGAGCCTTGGCCATGGTTTAGCAGAGATGCCCAGGGTCACTTTATCTTGCCTGTTTGTTTGGGCAGCCAGTCAAGCAGCTAGCAGCAGAAACAACAGGAATTTCTCTTTTGTGTGTGCAGGCAAAATTAAATGAGATTTGAACTCGCTGCTGGATCTGCACCAAATGAGCCCCCCGGGGCATAAGCTGTCAGGCAGTGAGGAGGGGCCGCCAGCGCAGTGAGAACCCTCCCTGCCAGAGCAGCACAAGCAGCACAGCCAGGAGATCGCCCCCGCTCCTTCAGATCAGCAGCTGCCAGAACGCTGCCCACACTGCCTGCCACAGAACAGACTGATGGTCTCTGTCCTGCTGCCACCTCCACAAGTGCTGAGGACGAGCGGCATGGGACACGCACCTCTGCATGTCTAGGGATACATCTCCAGTCCACCCGCTCCCCAGATTTCCAAGGGAACTTGGGTGTCCTCCAAAAAAATCACTGGACTCAGGCCCCTCTCATGACTTCTGTTTTGAGCACGTGCAGGGCTATGAGGGTCTCCTTGGTCAGCTCCAGGAGGAGTGTTCGGCATTGTTAAGCCACAAAGTTTGTCTTGCAAAGATGCTGGTAGTGGCTTCCAGGAGTCCAAATAATGCCTTAAGTTTTAGCCTTAAGCTCTCTCCTCTTGGCTGACTGCCCTGGGAAATCCAGTTCCTGGCTGTCTCAGCAAACAACTGATCCCTTTCTATGCTGTGCCTTGAAATCTGCAGTATCAGAGAGGTACTAAAAATGGATCTGCTCTGCAGATGTGACTGACGCTCCAGCAGGGCCATCCTGCTCTCTGTGTGTGCTCAGGACTTGCTTTTCTTAGCCCACTGTTTTCTCCTGCTACTGCCCTTCGTATCCACCCACCCTTCTGCCAGGCCTGCCTAAAATGAGCATGAAGATAACGAAAGCTGTTCCAATTAATAAAAACACTACTTGTGCACAGATTTCCTGTTTGAACCATCTCCAGCAGGTGCTACAACTTGCAGCTCCTGCCCTTTCCCAGCCAGACTTTGTCTAGCAGGGAACTGAGCCTTACCTTTCCTCCTGCCTGCTCTTCTGGCTCCAGCTGAGGTACAGAATGCTAAGACTAACACCCATGGCGCTGGGCTACCCATGTGCAGGTGAGGAGGGAAGCAGGAGAAGCCCTCTACAAGTAGGGCTGTTCCCCTAATGTTGTAGCTGGAGCATTTATGGTCATGGGTTTAGCAGTGGGCTTGGCAGTGCTGCATTAATTGTTGGACTTGGTGATCTTAAAGGTCTTTTCCAAACTAAATGATTCTCTGATTCTAACAGTCTGGACAGGCTGCATCAGCTTCTGCTGAAGATGCTTGCTCCTTAATCCCAGCCTCATCACGGTCTCACAGTTGTGAGGTTGCTCTGTGGAGCAGCTGGCTGGGAACTGTCTCCTCCTCCAGCCTCCTGTGCTGGCTGCTGGCAGAGGGGCCTGAGATCTCCATCTCTGGTCTGGGAGTGCTCACGCAGGAATCAGACTGACCAAGTTGCCAGACTTGGCTGGAAGAGGAACATGGTTTGCCAGCATCAGTGCCTGGAGAAGCAGTCCCTCATTCCCCAGGCCCAGAGAAGGAAGGGTTGAGCAACACCTGGCTGAGCCCTCTCTTGCCCACCTCCCCACCTCACAGCACAGTGCCACGACGGTGAGGCAAGCTAAATAGACCAGGGCTTTTTCTTTCAGGCACATCCACAATTCCAGGGTTGCAAGCCTCTTAGAAAGGGCTACAGATACACCCCAATGCAAAGCCACCTAGGTCGTTTTCCCTGGGCTCTGAGGATCCTACCCTATTTCCAGGGGCATCTGTGGAAGAAGTTTTGTTGGAGAGAGCAGCACTTCGAAGAAGGAGAGAGGCAGCGAGAGGACTCGTTAGGGGGGAAAAATCAAAGCGGTGTGCATGCTAATGGAGGATGAGGTGAGGAAAGACAGCATTCCAGAGTGGCAGGAAGGTCCCCTCCCTCCTCCTCCCTCGGGGGTTCATTACAGGCTGGTATTTCCGAAAAGGCACACCCATCCGATCCGATGTCACCCTGCATATCAACAAATCCCTTCCCACGGGATCCTAGTTAATTTGCTTCCCATCTATTGATCCCTGTGGCAAGTCACCATTAGCGGCAGCTCCGCCTGCCTCTTCCTCCTCTCTCCACTCCTCGTGTGGAGGAAAGGGAGAGCCGGGCTCATTACTGGAGAGAGACATTTAGAGGAGACTGGAGATGAAAGGTGCCAAACTGCTCCCTGGGCCCACTCCCCATCAGAGACACCCTCCTTATTTATAAGGCCGGCTGCATCCCCCTGATTAGCGAATGCTTTCAGGCTCCCTCTCCCCTGCACTCAGCATATTGATTAGCCTTTGTTCGCTGCTTTATGAACCCGTTTGGTAATGGGTTGGGAGCTTGTAAACGGCATTGGATTTCCTTTTACATCTGCCTGAACGAAGGAACCGCTGAGTGTTTACAAGGGGGAGAGTTACAGCCCTGCTGCCACTGGCAGAGCACTTCACTGATGGCTGAGAGTGGGGTCACCCCTTCCCTACATCACATCCCGACCCCATTTCACCTTAGCTCCTTTTGGACCAGGAAGGCTCTGCTGAGGGAAAAGAGGTGACGGACCAAGGAGATTTGGGTGGCTCCTGCCCTTGGTGCCTTATCCCACAGCATGGTCTCTCCTGAGCTGCACCAGCCAGGGCTGTGGAGGGGACCAGGGAATACCACAGCTTCCTCCCCAGGCACAGGTGACACCTTTCTGCTCTCCCTGTCTGGTCTTGCTCTGATAACTGCCTGTCAGTGTCTGCTCTGCGGTGGCTCCCGTGGGATGTCCCTCCACCTCTTGCTGACTCGTTCCCATGGCTCTGTGAAGTACCAGCAGCATCCCCACCCTCTGCTCCATCCCTGATACTGGAAGTAAGAAGAAGGCACCAGTCCCCAGTGGGGGTAGACGGACAGGTTACTTTAGGCAGACAATTTCCTAAGTAGTCAACAGAAGAAAAGCAGATACTACATGTGTCTAAGGGAGGGTCCTCCTCCAGTGCCACACGTGACACTCCTGTAGGCATGGCAGGAAAAGTTTACAAAGCCTTGCCACAAGACATGGCAGATCAGACTCTGATCCTTCTGCTGTCATTTACAAAAAATGTGATTATTTCCTCACTCTGCAAGGCACTCCCATTATTTTGTATGCTAACAGGATTTAATGAAATGGCAGATGGCTGGCATTCCCCCCAGGAGGAAAAGAAGCTGAGTTGCCTGATATGTATTGCATGTTCATTTCTATTTGCTCAGCAGTCGATATACCTGTCCTGGACTGTACCAGGCCATCCATCCTCTAACTATCAGACACAGCCAGGATACTATTGCTTACTCCTAAAAATTTGATAAAACTGACTCTGAGTATTATGGCTCAAGGTGCTCCTTTCATTGTTTACACCCTCCAGACTCAGACTGCAGAACCTCCACTTCCTTTTCTCACCACAGTTTGATTTATGAAGCTTTCTTTCATTGACAAGGTTTCTTTTCAATGCCACTGAAGTGGGTATTTTAGGGTCATCTTGATTGCAGATTTTCTGGTTTGGAAGTGTTGGAGTGTCCCTCACAGAGCTCACAGCAGCCTCTGGTAGAGGGAACCTCCCTCGGCCACAGATACATCTCTGTTGTTCGAGCCAAGAGTCATTCTTTCAGCAGAGAACCACTGGAAAGCCATCAGAGCTGCTTGAGCTGGCTATTGCGGCGAAACAAGTCGCTGGTACGGAGTCAATGTATTGCTTTTTCTTGCAACGCTCTGATGCATTGCTATTGCTTGCAGTTCACTGGGACTTTCCAGGACCACATTGCAACTAACATTGCAGATGTGTTTCCCAGGTACACTCTACTGCTACCTGAATCCCTTTTTCAGAAGGCAGGAATGTAAAAGCAATAGGTTTGATGCAGAGCTCTTGGCACAGTGAAGCAAAAATACAACCAGGACTCTCTAGCCTGCATGTTGTTAGGAAAGTGGAAATCTGATTTGTACCGTTTAAAGTGAAAAAGGCTCAGGATTTATAGCACTTTGGGATATGTCTTAGGACTCTTGTCTATGAGACCAGGGAAACATTCCAGGGTGTGAAAGACATGGGAACAGCATCCCTGTTAACCAGCACAGCCCCACCTCCTAATCTGGAGTCTTTTCTAGTGCAACGGGCCACAGTTTGGCTGAATTCTGTTTGGTCCAAGTATTCACTGGAAGTCTTCTGCCTTCCAGGCATCAGAGACCTTCACCCTCATACATTTCGCTCAAATGCTGCAGGACACAGCGTGTGGCAAAGAGCAGAAATCCCACCTGAAGGGACAAGAATATTCACAGTCGTGTCATTCTTTTCCCCACCAGTTGCCATATACCCAGCACACACCAAAAGCAGAGCCATTTTATCCAAGCATTTCTTCCCAGCTTGCACCCACCTTCATTACTGTGGCAAGACACATTTCCAAAGGAGTTTCACAGAGCACAGCCCATTCTCTGGCTCTTCTGTCTTAAAAATCCTGCTGTGGAAGCAAATGGAGTTGACCTTTTCTCCAAGGTTGCAACTATTTGCTGTTGTCACTGAAGAAGGAAACTTGCACTATCCTCTGGACCATGTGTACACACTGAGCCAATGCTCACACCCTCAGCTAAGTCCTTGGTTGGTTCTGGGACAGGAAACCTTCCAGGAGAATCCAGAAGCCACAGGTAGCACTGGGGATCCAGTAACAGGCATTTCTAGTCTGCCATGAGGTTACCCTTTGGATCGGTACTGATTTGTGCATCTCAGACCAGCTTTAGAGTGAGACAACTTTTTCCTGAAGTTATAGCACTGATAGCTGACAATCATCCAGGTTTCCCTGGTGTTTTCCGGAAAAAGGGCCTCAGTGTCCTCATGAAGGTACAAGTGAGGTGTTGACCTCATAGAATCATGAAGATTGTCACAAAAGCTGCAGTGTTTGCAGGAAGCCCCCCCAAATCAATGTCTGATTATTCATGCATGGGGAACAGGGTATAACTCACATCACCATTAGAGCAAACACAAGCCAATGCAGAAATCATTCTGTAGCTAAGACAGAAGACTAACATGAAGTGTTTTATCAGATGACATAGCTGTTCTGGGCTTACAGATGGTACTCAAATGCTATTAAGCTTCCCAACTCACCCTGAAACCCAAAGAGAAAATCAGAAGAAGAAGCTTTGATGATCAGCAGAAAACAAAATCTTGTGGGGGGCTTTCTACTAGATCAGCAGTGCTCAAGGGGATGTCATGAAGACCGATTCTCCAGAGACAGAAATACAAAGCTGAAGACCTCATTTGGGGATTTTTCATTTTCCCATCTGTAAACATAATGGAGAGCCGCAATGCCAATTAATTTAAGGTTGGGATAGGAATTGCCATTCATGTGTAGCAGAACTAGAGAAAACTCATCCAGGGACTTGTACCAGGAAGTCAGAGAATGGACTTGTAGCTCTCTTCAATGAAGTTGCCTATGTTTTTCTATCTTTCAAAATTTCTGAAGGTCATAAAAACAGCTGACAGCTAAATTTTCCTTTTCAGGGTATATGACACAAGGAAGGGGTATGTTTGTGCATACAATCCACGGATAATCCGAAGCCCAAAAGGTATTGAGATACTCCTTAGAGGGGTTTTGGCTGGAAGCCAATATAGCATTTTTATGGAAGGTTTTATCTCCTAAGACTTTAAAAAACTTGCTGCATTCCCTCAAGAGTAGCTCCTTCTCTAGAAGCTGCAGCAAGGTCTCTGGAATAAACCGCACCAAAGAAACACTGTAATTTGTCAGTGCTTTAATTTTTGTCTGTAGCCTGTCCTGCTGCAGTGCCTCAATCCATCCATTCACATATCTAGTCACATTCAGGCAGCAAAATGATTACACAGGTTCAGGGGACCTTCATAGCTGACTTTCTGAGGAAACAAGTTTGTTCTTTATATACATTTATTTTTCTTTGCAAATACGAGGCACAGAGGCACTTCTGGCCACTGCCCTTTCTGCAGCAGCAGCTGACAGCTGCACGTTTTGCCTGAAGCCTGTGACTTTGTCCTTCATAAGAGAGCTTCAGAGTTGTCACCATGGGCAAGGCAAAGATCAAACACGTGTAGGGTGGGGAGGGAGTAAGTAGTTCAGCTGCTGTTAAACAGTGAAATGGGGAGAGGAGAGAAATACCATTCCTTCACCAGAAGTGACCCCATTCCCAGCAGTCCCATCTCAGAGGACTCTGGCAGCCTGCTCAGGTGCTCTGAGCCTGACTGGCACTCTATCCACATCATCACCTTTGAGGGGAAGAGCCTTAGCTCAGGACTCTGCTGTAGTGTCTGGGGAGACAAATCACATGTCCCTGGTCAGCCTCGAGCCTAAATTAGGAGTTGCTAGTCCTGAAGTGAAAAGCAGGCAGTACAGAGACTGCCCTTGCATTGCCTTGGATATGTCACACAAACACTGCCGGCCTCTCGTGGGACTGCTTCCCACCTGGCACAACCTGTGAGTGATGGAAACACAGCAGGACATGGATCCAGGAAAATCTGAGGAGATGAGGGATGGCAAAGGAATAGATGAATAGGATAAAACTAGGGCATGTATGAGACTGGGGTAACACAGAGGCATCCTCAGTGCTATAAAATGCCACAAAAGGGGAGGCAGCCACACAAAATGTAGTGGCAGTATAAAAATCAGTCTGGCACTAACAGTTGTGATCTTTTTTAATCTATTGATTAAACCAGTGATCCTTTGTAGCTCTAAATGCTGCTAATCTGTTGTCCTGGGAATAAACTTGGAGATGGGAAGGAGAAAGTTGTACTCTTAGGAACATTTTTCAAGGTTATAGTGTTTTTATCTCTTGAAATAGGCTTTTGAGCTTTCTCATAAAGGAAAAAAAAAAAATAAAAAAATAACAGGAGAGGTGGCACTCCTCTTATAGTTGGGGAAACAGAGTACATGCAGGGGAACAGTGCACCCTAAGCTTAGTTAGTACCCAGCTGCCAGGTTCGGGCATGCTGAGTGAGCCCTCACTGTCTCTCCCTGTGGAGCTATCCCACATGGTAACAAGTAATTAGGAGAGACCCAAGTCACATAACACCCATACAGAGAGACAGAGAGACAGATAGCCTGGTGAGACAGACTTAAATTATTGCTGCAACTTTGAGGTGTCACATCTTATTGGAGGTAGAGCTGCCATTTGTAGGTGGCAGCTGGGAGGATTTGTTATTCCCCATATTACAGCAGCACTTCAGAGCCACATTGAGCCTGCATTGGAGAGGTGCCTCCCCTGGCTGTGGCACCTTGTTCCTTCTACAGGCTGTACATGGAGTGAGGCTCGGGCAGCAGAGCACCAGAGTCAGGCTGAATTGCTAATCTCCCCCAGACACACAAGATGTAACATCTGCAACAGCAGAGATATTCCAAGAATGATGAGAAGGAAGGAGACTGGAGTCAGCCGGGAGTGGAACTGGAACTCCTTTCCTCAGAACTGAGTCTCCATCCAGACATTGGGATCACCCCTGTGGATGTCAGTGTTGCTAGACCCATCCCAATGGCAAACACGCATGTGCATATGTTGTCCAGCATGAGCAGTCCATATTTGTCTCCTCCTTATTCCCTCTAAATCACCCCCCATTAAAAAAAAAATATTTTTTTCTCTCTCTCCCTCCTCTTGTTGTAGCCTAGAATCACCCCAGCTCCCTCCCTCCCTCTCTCATGTTTGGGCCAATTTAGAGTATTAATTAGTGATTAATTAGCAGTGCAAATCCCATTTGAAGCCCCAGACCCACAATGATGAATTCCTATGAGGGACCTGACAAATCTTATGTTAATATCTTCCTTTTCTTCATCAAGCAATTACTTCTCACTACATTTGTCGGCAAAGATTGAGCCCACACCCTCAGCTCGGGTGCTGGCATGTGCAGTTCAACTTTATCAATTAATTATTGAATGGCTTAGTTCATGCTGTTAGGCTTTAAAAAAAAAAAAAAAAGAAAAAGAAAAAGAAAAATTGAAAGTATCTCCTTAATTATTAAATTTCAACATGTTGGGCATTAAAGCTCTTAGAGGGAATGCTGACACCAGCACCCTTCTAACACTTCCTACCATCACCCCTGGGTGTTTTAATCACAGTGGCAATGCAGAGACCACAATGAGTCCAGTCCTGATCCAAAGACTGGTGAAGCCAAGGAAAATATTTACATCATTTTCAGAAGGACTTGAGTCCTTCCAATGTGCTTTTACACATCAGTGCTTTGGGGATCTACAACTTTTCTGGTAACAAACATTAGGAGACTAACCAGTGTAGTTGAGACCAAAGATCTTACACCATTCAGGGGCTTTCACAGAGAGTCAGGGTACAAAATACTTCTTATTATCTTTGCTTTTCCTAATAGCATGGTTTGTTGAACTGCAGACATGCTGTCTAGGCTTTTTTTTGTTGATCAAAGTGGTAAGTACCAGTTTTAGTCTCAATTGTCCATACCCAAAGGGAAACTAAGTCTTTCTTCCCTGCCAAGTTGCAAAAGTGCAGGATTCAGTGCCAAACAGACCCCTGTTCCCAAACCAGAGACCCCAGGTCCTGGTACCTCTCCCATGGGCACTTGTGTTCCAAGAGGTGAGCTCTTGGCTTCAGAGTATCGGAGCTTAAAAAGAACAAGGGTTTGAAGCAGATGTTTCGCTTTTGCCTGTCAGCTCTGCTCAGCATCCCACTGGGAAGCTGTGGGCAGAAGACTGACTCACTCTGCATGAGCATCAAACAGCTGACCCATCCCTTCATGCTCTCCAGCTGACTGCCAGGATGACTGGGAGCTTCAAGTGACGGGGTACCCCAGGAGACTCAACAATAGTACCCTATCCTATAATCTCTTTTCCTGGCTTCCTCCCAAGTTAGCAAAGGAGAAAGCTGTCCTGACAGCAAGAGCAGCCTATGTGCCTACTACTGAGCTCATGCTCTGGTTCCACCCCTTTTCTTGGGAGCCCTCAGCAGGAGGAGGCATCTCAGGACCCATGATCACCGTGGTCTTTCATGCACACCTCCCTTTAGCAGCAGTGATGCCACACCAAAGCCCCAAGAGTGGGCAGCTGCTCACACCTCCGGCTGGCATTTGCTCAGTCTCAGCCCAGCTGGTGGGATTACCTTGCTGCATCCATTTTTATGGGTATTCAGACCATACAAGCTGTTAGGAGGCCTGCCTGGCCCAGCTAAACTCCAGTGAAAGCAGCACATAAGTTCAGAAGAAGTGACTAACATCAAGAAAGGGCTGTGGGGATACCTCCAGCCTAGTCCTGGCTGGAGGTATCTCCACGGCCATGCAAGCCCCCCAGTGCAGCCAGCAGCAGAGCCCAGGGCATCCAGCATCACAGAACTGCAGCCAGCCCCGCACTGCACTTCGGGGTGCCAAAACCAGCTACATCATTTTGAGAACAGAGACTGAGAAAAGCAGCAGGACTGCGTCTGTGAGGAAAGGGGTAAAAAGGAGCAAAGGCAGCCTAAGCTTCAGAAAAGCCTCTTTCCCTCTCCCTGGTAATGGATTAAAGACTCCAGAGCTGTCTGCCTGCCTGCCTGGAAGCAAAGGAGCATCTGGTGCACAGGCACCAAAGACTGCAGGGTCTATAGCAGCTTCGGTTGCTATAGCTGGGGCTGGCCGAGCCTTTCCTCTCACTGACATCCAGTCTGGAGCAATAAAAATGCCCCTCTGTTCCCTCCAGCTGACTGCAAACCACAGCCCAGCACATCAGAGAGAAGTGAACAATTAAAGAGACAAAGTGCTGAAAAATACATAACAAAAGTCCTACAAATGGGTACTAGGAGCCTGGAGAACAAAGACAGCGCATGTTAATGGCGAACACGATTCAGTTAATTTTTAATAGCCCATAACAGAAGCGATGGATCGGAGAAACAAGCGGGTGTCAGACAGGAAACTCTTCCTTTCTTTGCAACGCCCTGCCCATCGAAGATGACAGCTTGCGCCCTCTGTTCCCTCCATGGACTGTCTTCACATCTCTGACCCAAGAGGCTTTCAAGAAATGCTCTGCAGGTGGGATTTTAAGTTTTACATGTGAGCTGCCTGCACCCAGAAAGGCAGCCCAAGAGCTCTGAGAAAATCTCAGAGAGAAATCTCGTGATGCTTTCAGAAGGCTTAAACTCAAAGACTGCTTGCCAGGGATGAAGGCATGTGTGCCACGAAGCTTGCATGGGCCCCTTGCCCTGCTGTCTCACTGCAGCAGAGGTAACATGGCTGTGCATATGCTGAGATACAGGAGCTGGGGATGTGCATGTTGGCTCCTGGCTGAGCAAGTGCATGTCTATCCCTGAGTTTGCATTAGCATATCCCTGAATTTGCATCAGCTTCTCTTTGGTATCCACCAGCACATTATGTGGCATGCATAAGCTAAAGCAGCGCAGCCCCTTGCTCACAACTACTTTTCACAGACATCAGCAGAACCTCTGCAACATGCTGAGCTGGGAAAGGAGGGACCGAGTGACCCTGTGACATCCAGTGCTTTGCACAAGTCCACAGCTTCTCTCTGAACTTCTCTTCATTCCTCTACCCTTCCCCATTCTGCCACTTCTGTCTTCTCTGTAACGGTTAATGAGGATTCCAGCCCTGATTCCTAACTTGCAAAACCACATTTTTGCAATCTAAATCCCCTACATGAAAGTTCCAGACAAGCTGAAGTAAACTGAGCTCAGGAATTTTGGGCTGAATCCCTCACCCCTCTTCTGGAGGGAGGATGGTAGGGGGGTGTTCTCTAGTGCTGAGCAACATGAAGAAGTCTGCCTCCCCACACAAAGAGTTCACTCTGCTTGCAGCACTGCTGAGAGTCCAACACACCTCTATCCTCCCTAGCAATACCCTACCCATCATCCCAGCCTCTGCTGCCATACAGGGAGCAGGGACACGGCAAAACGTGGTTGGGGCAAGGGATGGGCAGCTGGGCATGGGCTGGACTGTAAGCACGGACCAAGAGTTGCTTTGGCAGTGGGAGAGTCTCATACTGAGGAGCCGTGAAACTTGGGATCATCACTGAGTCACTTACTCAGGTCAAACAGGAGTCTGGCATGGTCATCACAGACAGTTCCTGGGAGAGAGAGTCCCAGAGAGAGCCCATCACCCTGGCACGAGATCCATGATGGCGTGAAGCCGTCACAGGCCGCTCGCACAGCCGCTTGTGCACCCACATCAGCTGGGGAAGCCCAGGGGAGCTCCAGCACGTGTTGATGCACCCACCACGCTTGTCCCGGTTCTCACCAGGTACCTAAGACTCCAAGAGCGCAGGGTCCATAAGGCAGTGTGGTCATCTCACCTCCACAAAAGGAGAAACTGGTACTGCAGGTCCCAGCCGAGGGGACTGCTTTGGGGACAGGAGAGGGACTGAACACATCTTCCCAGAAGCTGCAGCCTGGTGAGATGCTGGGGAAAAGACTGTCAAAAACTAATTTTAAAATGTAGCGCTCTGCTTGATTTGGTGTCTGAACATGTCACTTAACAGCAATTTAGTCATTCCCTCCCGCCTTTGCTGAGGCACTGACGCTTTTTTAATAAAAATACGTAGAGGAGCTTCAGGCACTTTATTAAGTGCACAGCAAGGGTGCTGGTATACATGTCTCTGCCCACGATGCTCCCTGTTAGTGTAATGAGAGCTTGCGGGAGCATAGAAGCCAGCAGAGCCCCTTCCCTGGCTGCAGCTGAACACTCACAACCTGATTTCCCAGAGCACATGCTTGGCTTCCTCTAGAAATCACATCTTCAGCTGGTGCCAAGGGGTGAGCCCTGCCTAGGTGGAAGGCATTCAGCAAACCTGATCTGCCACCAAGCTTACATAATTATTAGACTTTCTAATTGCTTTTCTGTTGTTTTTTTTTAAAGTTTTTTTTGGTTGGTTGGTTTTTTGGGGTTTTTTTGTTTGTTTGTTTGTTTTGGGGGGTTTTTTGTGGGGGATTTTTTGGGCCCCCAAGCCATGTTGAGATGCAGAAGCTGCTGCTGCCATGGTTACAGTCCCAACCAGCCAATATTCAGCTCCCAGCTACATCCCCCAGAGGGGGCTGGGCCTTGGGAGCCTGTGTGCCATGCTGACCTCTTCCCAGGGGACAGGGCAGCCTGGCACCATTTTCCATTGACAACTTCTCTTGCCACCTCTGCATCAGCTCTCTGTATCTGCAGACTTCTGGCTTTGAAACACACCTCTGTTGCACTGAAGCACTGAGCACATCCCTCTCCAAGGTGAGCCCTGCACGCAAGGGAAGCAGCAGTGGGACTGCTGGCAGCCAGAATAAGCAGGTCTGGCTGATGCTGGGGCTGTCCATCAGGAGACAAGCACCAGCTGACATGCTGTGGACGGCCACTGGTAGGCTGGAGTTGAACAGGCACCTTCCAGGGCCCTGGTTCATTTTGTAGGCTGCTTATCTCTTGCATGTGCATCTCTCTCTTTACTCTTTCTGAGAGGAAAAGCCAGCTAGTGGCTAATGAAGTGTCACTGCACATCAGCTGATGTCATTAAAAGGCTTTTTCTTGATGGGGAAAAATTACTACTCTTTCTCTGTAGTCACCTAGTAGCATGACTCAAGCTTCTAGATGGCTTTTCTGGGGTTCAGGCTCGTACTGAATACAAGTAAAGTGTTCTCCGTGTCATGTCATTCCACTGACAGCCCAAAGCATAGCTTGAGTTGGGGCTGCATAATCATCTCCGTGCATCTCAGTCATCAATCTGCATAATCATCCAGCATGCACCTCTTCCAATGACCCTAAAGAGATCTAAACTCAATCCCCCGACCGGACTGGGAGATGTCAATTACCCTGCAAACCCTGACCTGATCTCAAATCAGGAATCTCAAGGAAAGCTCTCTTTCCCCCTCAGTTGCCCAGGCCCATATCTCCACATCCCAGCTAAGTCTGCAACCAACCTCTGCTCTTTGCACTCTTGCAGCTTTGCCCATCCTTTAGCAAATCCCTGTCCTGGTCCTGCATGCACAGCTGTGCCCCACCACCCCCAAGGCTGCTAGCTGTAGGGTGCCTGGGACGTTTCCCTTGCCCAGGTCAGCACAGGTAAGGGGTTAAGCCTAGGACAAGCAGATTGATGTTCCTCTCAGCTGACTCCCACTGCCAGCAGCACTCCTGGGTTCTGGGAGATACCTCTGCTCGGTGTGCCAAAGCAGTGGGTAGCTGCCTGAGCCTCCCTCCTTGCAGGGATGGGGAGTAACTATGGTAACTGTCTCCGGCTGCATCCCAGCTCCATGTTTGCCTCTCCTCAATAGTGCTTGTGTTTATCTTTGATGCTCCATTTGCAGCTTACTCCTTCTTTCTCATGACCAAAGGTAAAAAGTGAGGTCTTGTAACAGCTCCCAGCCTCCTTTCCCAGAGACAGTGTTAACCACAGACAAGCAGATCCCCACAGGAAAAGCATTACCTCACTCAGCACCTTCTCTGCTCATCACTTGAGAGTCCCTATGGGTCCACAGCAAAGATGGTTAATCACCAAAGCACAAAATTAGTGTTTTAAGCCTGGCAGGAACCTGGAGGTGCCAGTGGGCATCAGCAAGTGTCACACGAGAGGCGTGCTGCAAGGGCAGGTGGGGTGGCACTGCTGGCTTGCACACACGCACCAGCCTGGGTGGTTTCCAGGACTACCCACTAAAGCAATATAGATACCACCCTTAATCCCTAAATAACTTAATCCCTCAGATGCAGAACAGGGTGACTGAGTTTCCTCCTGCACATTCATCAAAACCTTTGGGGCACGGCCACTGTTCTGTGCTGCAGTGCCTGGCACTAGAATTTATGCTCCAGTGCCAGCTGTGACTGCTAAGGTAAAAATTTTCAAAAGCATTTTAATGACTCAGATGTGGAAATCAGATTTGGGTGACACTTCTGAGAATGGATCTTGGGTTCTTGACACTTTTGAAATGTTCCCAGCAATAATTTTAGAATGTCTAAACTACCAATTAGTGCTTGATTAACAATGGTAAATAGAAGCCTTGTGTTCTGCCATCTCCCTTGCTGTTTCAGCTGTTAATGACAACTACACCAGGAGCTGCCAGGGGAAACATTTAATATGTGAAGCCATGATTTATTTTCCTTCAGTGTTTCTTAAAAAAAAGATGATGACATTTCTTTTCCCTTCTTTCACTCTGCTTTTTCCCCCCTTTGCTTTGTCATGCCAAGCAACATATCTGACACCAGCTGAAAACATCTGGAATGGTTCTGATAGGAGCAGAGCCAGCTGCCTTTTCATATTTCTCTTCGACTGGGAGATATATATCAGATGTGAGTGTCTCTCCTCACTAATAATCTGTTATCTGAATAAATAACTGGTGGTGGCTTAGACCTGGCTGAAGTGTTTGCTCTCTGCCTCCTTTTGCAGAATTTGATTTACAGTGTCTTCTCTCGCTTCACACTGATTCTTATTTTACTTTAGGGTTTTTTATTCAATCATTTCTTTTCTTGTCCTCCTCTCCCTCCCTCACCTCCCCTCCTTAGGCATTCAATCACAGCTCCTGCAGGGGGGAGTTGCAACCCAGCTTTTCACCTGCTTGCACTGCAAACGGAGGAAATTTGAGAAGCAACTGTATAAAAGTTTTCTACCTAGTCCCTGTCCAGATCCATCCTGAGGATCAGGACTTGTCTGGGAGGCATGGTTTGGAACTGAGCCTGCCAGCACAGGGGATGTAGGTTGAGGTCTGGCTGTGCCCAGCCACGGAGAGATGACATGGAGATGCAGTGTGGTTATCCATGGGCATCAGGGCATTAGCTCTGCAGTCCTTCTGGGACTTGCTTTCCTCTGCCCCCCACATCAAGGGTGCCCCTGCCTATGACAGGAGCCCTCTTTGGCTCCACAGGGGACCCCAGACACCCAGTGTTGATCCCCAAAGGAGTCACTGTCATGCCTACTGCACCTGAAGCACACCTCCCTGTGGGCAGAGCAGAGCTGCCCTGCACACAACTAACAGGAGGCCGGTCTACAAAGCGCAGAGAGTCCCAAAGGCATTCCCACATGTCCCTGCGACATGACCACCAAGGTTTCCCATCCCAGCTCCCTTCCCTCTCTCATCAGAGCTATTCAGTCACCTCTGTCTGGACACCCCTGCCAACTTCAAATCATCTCTTCTTCCCATGATCAAAGTAATGCGGTTGTCTCCAGCTGTCAGGAGCAGAGGGCCATGATGAGCCCTTCTTCTCAAGGCATCCAGGGGCTCTGCAAAACTACAGAGGCACCTGGCTCCAGCAGGCCATCCCTGGCTGGGCACCAGCAAGGGAAAACACCTTGGGATGCCAAGGGCATTTCTGGCAGCAGGAGTGATTTCAGGCAAAGAGGAAAGCAAGTTATGTGACAGTGATGAAATGTGAAACCAGCTGCTTTTAAGGCCTTTCATCCATCATCCTTGTGAGCCTCTGACAGTGACAAGAGGAAGGGTGGGATGAGGAGAACTGAGAAAGAAGCGTAGTGAAGGGAGTTGGCTCTGAAGACTTGGCATAGATTAAAAATAAACAGCTCTTCCCACATGTCTCTGCACCTCCATCCACTCCTGTCTGTACTAACAACGCCCTGAGAGTGACACTTCCAGTGTCAGGTCTCTGCACAGGTCAGTGACAGCAGGGAATGGAGTCTAACAGACTGTCCCATCCACCCCACAGGTCTCCTCCCCTCCTAAGTCACTGCCTTCCCTCACACATGTTCCAAGATCTCTATACAGAGAGTCTCTTCCACTGCAGATACCTCTCCAGACCTTAGTTCCATGGCAGTGACCCACACCACAGCAAAACAAATCCCACCACAACGTATGTTAGGAAGCAGAGCCCCTTGAGAGCATCGGCTGGGAGCTCTGAGAACCATGGCAGCTCAGGCTGTGCCATTGCCACCAGAATCTCTGGAGGATGTGGCTAGATGTACGAGAAGTGCCATATTGGAAGAGGAGCTTGTTCCTTTTGCAATGTATATCTTCACAAAGGTGGGGCATTTGCCTCCAGGACCACCATATTTTCTGTTTGTTGATGGGAAATGTGGGTAAAATCAGGTTCTGCTGTTCACTGCAGAGAAGAAAGTGTCTCCCAGCCTGGAAAAGCAGCAACTCCTAATTTCTCCCAGTTCAGTTCGGGAGTCCACTGTGGACAAAAACATCTTCTCCTGAGGACCAGAGCACCAAGGACACCCAAGCTGCCTAGAGAAAACCACCCTGGGAAGAAAGCTACAGCAGGCAAGGGTGGTGGGGCAGCCAGCAGTGGGCATGGGTCATGGGCTGAGATCCTATTTGTTGCCCCTTTAAAAGCTTTTGCTCGATTAACTGGAGATTTGATTGTGGAAATGTATTGATTGCATCACCTGCCAGAGGACAGTGAAAAGCAAAGCAAGAGGCATGTTCCACCTCAGTAAAAGGCTTCAGATGAAAAGCAACCATGGAGTTGTCATGAGACTGCTTGTTTGCATTATTTTGGGCTCAGATATTTGCAAATACAACCTGTTCTAAACTGATCGCTCTCTGTCTTTTCAGACAGTGTGTGATAAATGTGTTAATTTTGCATTCATCTCTGGGAAGTGAGAGGGGGCTGAGAAGGAAGAGCAGTTGAGAGAAGGGACTCTGCTTGCCTGGGGTTTAGCAAGTGCCTGGATGGATCCTTGCGACCATGGGGGCATTTACAAGTGACTTATCACCACCACGCCTTCCCCACAGCCACCTGTGCACTCCTCATGGTCACTGATGAATTCAGCCTCACAGCCCCCTGGAAACGGGTTACCCTCCCTGTGCCACTCGAGGGGATGGAGATGACAGAGGAAATCACTTTCCTGAGGACGTGCAATCCATCTGCAGCAGAGCATGCAAAACCTCACTCTGCCCCAGCTCACCTCCCCATGCCTGCCAAGCAGGGCTCACCTTCACTGCCTCATGAGCTCCAGCTGGCTGTGTCCATGCCAATCAGGGCCTTCAAACTCAGGCTTCAAGGATAGGGTACAACCAGGAAGTGTGGGCTGGCATGCAGAGTTAAGCCCTGAGTTACCATGATGGCATAGACATACCCAGAAGTCCTGCCTGTGTTTGAAATGTTCCTCTGTTGAGTGAACCTCCAAATCCACAGCTCCATGCATCCCACTGCTCCATATCCACCTAACACTGCAAGATTAAAAACAAATGCTTAGCATCCACTTTGTCCTCTCTTAAAGCAGCTGAACCCGGCTATGGGGATCTACACTGGAGGTCTGCATAAGCATCATGGCATCCTAGGACCTTCAGCCAGATGATGTACCCACTATCACTCCTCCTAAACAACCCAGGTCTCCACAGAAGTTTTGCAACCTCTGCTGCTTTTGCCTTTTTTGCACTTTTCATGTCAGGCAGAAAAGCAGGGGCCATGAAAAATGCTGTGTGCTGTCCAGCTGAAAGCACACCTAAAGCAGCCCAGTCACTTCAGGAAAAAAATTATATAAAGACCCTTGAGGAGGAGAAGGCTGAAATGAGGCAGACAACACTAACAGTTTCTTTTTTAGAGGACCTTCACCAGGGAAGCAGTGTCCCAGGGATGTGCCAGAGAACTGATTAGTGGCAAGGACAGCAGTGAAGCTGCATCAATTGAAAATCAGTATGACAAGAGCAGGAGGACATTTTAGAGGTGGTCCTGAGGAGGAGATGGAGACAACTTTCAGGGTCACTATTTCTCACTGAAAGATTCTGCTTTGTGTTGACCAAACCAAGTCATGCACGGCTGCAAAAATCAGTGAATTACTTCAACTTAGGGGAAGAAAACTGAGGAGTTCAAAGGCTCCAATTCAACATTTTCTGAATTAGCTGGTTTAGCTTCTTGAAATAGCCATTTATTTTTACAGATTTCTAATAGCCCATCAGACCTTTTATTTATATATCCCTAAGCAGAACATTTGCTTTCAAACTGAGTAATTTACTCAACACAAGATTATTTTTCTGCTTTTCATTTCAGTGGCAAATGGAAAAATAATGAATTTCCCAATGACCCTCAGTTGTGGGCTTGTTTCGTTAGGTTTTTTTTAATGCTGCTGTTCCTGTAGCAAGCAAAAGCAGTGCTTATTTGCACAGCTATGGTCAAATGTTACATCCCTGAAAAATCTCGATAGACCAGGTTAAGTGCCAGAGACTGCACAGCTGCTGGCAGAAGCGGCACACTCTCCCAAGAAACACAGAAGCCCAGGCTGCTTGTTGTCTTAGCTAATTGCATGACAAAAGACAGCAGGCTTTTATTTGCCATTTTACAATAGAGTGAGTTTTGCAGTGAGGAAAATGCCATCCCCCCTACAAGAACATCTGTATGGAATCCCACAGGATTCCAGCATTCAGTCAGGGACCAGGGGCCAGGGCAGAGCAGAACAAGCATATACTAAATTTGCTCCTAATCCCCTTCCTTTTCACACAGTTTCAACACAGAGACTTGCTGAAACAGAGGCAGTTTTGTTCTGCTTAATAATTAGCTGTGGGCTTTCCTCTTTTGGATTTAGTGGAAACTTTATCATAACCTCCTTCAGCAGAGTCAGGCAAAGTAATTATCTCTTTTGGGAAGAGATGCTTCTTTTTGCTTCTTTTAAGCCCAGCTCCCACTAGCTTTATTTGGTGATGCTTGCTCTTGAATTGGAGAATAGAGGGAACAAGCCAAAATCCGGTGGCACTGCTGCGCCTCCAGAGATTTTAGGGAAAATTGTGACCTGATTCCCAGACCTGCAAAGCTCCTTCTGGGATATCTGGCTGAGGTGAGCATGTTCTTACCTGCAAGAGAGCAAGGTGGAGTCTGGGAGACCAAAACGTAAGTAGTGAAGTCTGCCAGCAAGCCTGGGCACTGGAAAGGAAGAAACATCTTCCTTGACCGTGTTTTGTGTAAGGGTGACAGGATGCAAAAAAAAAGTATAGCTTAAGAAACAGGCTCTGTCTGAAGATCAGGAGAGGACTGTTATGAGAAGAGCTAGTTATAAAATGTTGCCACCAATAAGTCAGAAAGGTAAGAACTCAGGGTGGAGACCTCTGAAGTCATCTAGTCCAGCTTTCTGTGAGTACCTTCAGGACTGAGATCCCACAGACCCTCTAGGTACCTCTTTCAGTGGTCACTCCCACAGGGAAGATTTTTTCCTTTTATATCTGATCAAAATTTTCCTGGAAGCTATTTTTATCCCTCATCCTTTGCTATGTATCTCTGAGAACAACTTGGCATCCTGTTTGCAATGGTTCTTCACATAGCAGAAGACAGCAAAGGGCCCCAAATCTCCTCACACGCCAGGTGCTCCTGCCCCAAACATGTCCCTCCTCTTGGCTCATTCCACTTTTTTGGTATCTCTTCCCAGGGAGCCCAAACTGGACCTGCTACTCCAGATGCTCTCTCCAAGTGCCAGACAGAGGGGACTGATGACTGAAGACAACACGCTTTCCCTGGGCTTGCAAATACCATCTTCGCACTTCCAGGAGCTTTCCATCATGATTATTGCAGGTAGCAGTGCAGATTCTGCCAGCCAGCTTCGTTTGCCTGTGTTCTGAGCTTGGCACCAGCCAGCCCTAATCCAGAAGCCGTGGAGATGGTTTATCAAGGCATGACATTTAAATTCCTAAGCCATGCTGAAGAGACAGGCAAGGCAGGTGCAGCTCAGCATCTTATTAGCAGGGGTTAACAGGAGGGGAGGGCTGACTCACTGTAACCTAGAGGGGAGAACTGAAAGTCTGTGCTCACCTCCATCTGGAAGAAACTGCGCAGACACCTCTGTCCTGTGGATGTGCAGTGGGATAAAGGTTTTATTCCATCTGACACACGCCTTTCACTCACTCAGTGGTAGAGATCATAATGCAAGAGTGGAGTTTCCGACAGTGAAAGTGGTGTTTTAATGAATCATTTGAGATGCAGAGCCATGAATGTCCAGACATTCTTGAAGATGTTTTAATAAATAACAATGAAGATAACCATTTAAACATTGTGAGCAGGAAATGCATTATTGAACATGTATAACACAGTACAAAGTTAGAGCCCTTTCAGGGCCTTCAAAAAACAGCCAGGCAAAATTCAAATTAATAGAAGCAGACAGGCACATTTTTGCTTTAACATCTGTCTGTGGCTTCCAGAATGCAAGTGCTGTAACTTTGACCTGCACCAACTTTATATATTCGTGCATCTGCCTGCTCATCTTGCCGTTCTGCAGGAATGTACTTGCCCCTCAGATGGGCAGAGACAAGGAGATGTCTCTGGGGTCACATGCAGCAGTTTTGTGTCTGCAAGATGGGCATCAGCCCAGCCCACCCACCAGCCACAAGGAAGGGGTGTCAGGACCAAGGAGGAGCATAGGTACTCGTTGGGAGCTTCCTCTGGGTCCAGTCTCTTTCAGACCCATATAAACTTTGGCAGCTTAATATCCTCTGGTGAGAAATTCCTCATCTTCAAAGCCCCACAGATCTTCACTGCATTGGATCAACTTAGGGAAAAACAGACTATTTTCACATTTCTTTTGATTCTACCATTCTCTGGGCCTCAGATGGATGATAAAGATCACAGGGACTCATTCTTGAGGTGTTTTCAAAGGGAAGGAAGGGTTGATACGAAAAATGCAGGTGTGTAGGGAGGTTACTAATTGCATGCATACATCTGCAGGGCAGGCTGACTTTGAAGAATGTCACTTTGATTTCATGGTCTCCTAGGGCAGGGGTGGGTGCAGTGAACGATGTTCAAAAGAGCCATGGCCAAAGCAGACAGTCCCAACAGCCAGTGCTGCATTTAGAAGAAGAATTCAACGTTTGCAAAAAGTGCCAGGGAAGCTGTAATACTATGCAACAGTGATGCCAAATTAGAGCATGATCCTTAGCTTAAGGTCTCAGTCTTAACATCCAAAGATCACTGCAAAGTGCAGAGTGAGAGAATTAAATTTGGCAGTAACACCAAGGAAGGGGAATCCTGAAAATGGCTTATGGTCTCTCGCTTTTTATCTTTGGGGTGTTTTTTTCACGACCAGAGTGATTTACCTCAACACCTGTCATCAGCCAAAAGCTCAAACCTCAAAGAAACTGAGCCAGCCACACCATCTCTATAGGTTTTCTTGTTTGTATCTGCTATTACAGAAAAGCCACCTTTCCTTACAGCCTTCTGGTTTTAATAACATCATGCTGTTCCCTACCTAGAGGAGCTGGAGGCAGGAGGGGACTGGGTTTCCAAGAAGAAAGAAGAACAATGGACACTGAAGTTTGGAGGCAAGACAAGTGAGCTTGGGCACCAGCTGTTTGCAGGGCCAGGGGAAACCGGTGAGGTGGGAAGCCTGTACACTGCTGGGCAGGACCACAGAGGTGGTGTTAAGCACCCTCACTGCTGAAACCAGTGTGACAATTTCCTGATGGGTAAACACTCCTGATGCCACAGCTTTGTATCAGCACAGCTCTGGTCTGACTACATCCACCAGCTCTGGGTGTCCAAGAGTGGGATCACTAGAGGGACAAGAATTTAGGATCAGTTTCTGAATGCTCACTGCCCTGTTTAACAACGGCAGAGGTGCTGGAGGTTGTAGCCCAGGAAAGCTGGTGACCATTAGACTTCTCCAGCAGAAGGCACAGTGCGCACAAGGTATAGTAGCTGCTTCCCTCACAAGTGCTACCTGAGGTTTCAGTGTTACCATTCCAGCTTTCATAATGCATCCACGGGGTTTGTGGAACACTTCCTGTGACCCAGCTGGATGCCTTCTCCTTCCTTTGCTACAGATAAAGCCTTGTACTCCAGTGGCTGAAGCTAAATGGCTTCCAATCACTTCTCTTCCCAGCAGGCAATGAGGACAGACTTCCAAAAATAGAGGTACAAGGTGAAATACCAGGAGCATATCATCCCCCTCAGCTGGAATTCTAGCAGGTAATAAGAGAACCACAAACTGACTTTGCTCTGAAGAAACTTTTCCCAGTCCTCTGGACCCTAACTTCCAGGCAAGACTGCTGCATTTCTCTGTACTTCTGAGGGCTCACAGCTAAAGGCTCTCTTGTGGACACATTGAGCATGAAACAACTCAACTCCCAACAGATTTCAGGCGCTGAGATGCCACAAGACGCTCCGATTCAAAGCACCGTGTCTGAGTCACTCGTGACACTGATTCTTTTGAAGTAATTTCTCCTTTGCTGGAAGGTTCAGAGCTGCCTGCTTTCAAATTCCACTTGGTGCTCAAACCAGCCTCAGGATCCCTGGTTTCTCGTCAGAGTTGCTTGGTCGCACCAAGTCCTCCCCTCAGAGGTAAGCGGATTCCCACAGGGGCTGCCCTTGTATTTTAAGCCTAGCCCTGCCCTAGCCTTGCTGTTCACTGAATAGCTGAGGAAGTTTTTATTTAAACTTGGTTTCTACTGCCAACGGCCCTGCTGTCTGGGTTGACAGAGAATATTCCTCAAGTACCTACTGAAGCAGCAATCTCCAACATGCTCACAAAGATTTTAACTTTGCCAATTCTTTTTAGAAGGGGCATGATTTTCCTCTCACTTACACCTGCTTCACAGCAGGGTAACTCCATCAAAAAGACTCCTCTTTTACACCTGCGGAAGGAAGAGAAGAATCAAGGCCATCCCCCGCAGGAAGAATGCACATAAAATACTTGCTGCATGGTGTGCTGGAAAAAAAACAATCCCCAGCTGCTTCCACCATCTCAGCACAGAAACTCTACTCTCCAATGTTGTTTTTAATAAAAACCTTATGAAAAGGAAACTGCCTTCCCAAGCCATCCTGCACTGACTCAGGAGAACCGTTGGGTTGGATCATGACAGTATAAACTGGTTTATTGCCAGAACAAGCAACAGATGCCAGCAGTGTGACACAGAGCGAGGATTTGGCAGTTTGTTCAAACACTCTGACAGCAGCAGGCATTTTAGACTCTGAAAGATAAGAAATTGGCCAGCAAAATGCATTGATGGAGTATGTGGACTGTGCAGTCTGCGCTGCCACCTCCCTGAAATAATGCAGGAGTCAGTCCTATGGGAGCGTGCATCTTTTCAGGCTAGCAGGATCGCCTCATCCCATACAGCAAATAACTTAGTTTCGGCAAAGAACCTTTGCTTAAAAAGACAGCATCTGTTCTATATTTGTCTGGAGGTTTCCAGAGCTAGAAGATGGTTCATCACCATATTTCACAGGTGCAGAGACTTTCTAAGACTTGTCTTTTGTAGGTAGGTGATGGCATGATACTGTAATGATTGTCCCTACAGAAACACTACTCAGAGAGGGAGATGCTACCATCAAACAGTGTAATGTGGTATTTATCTATTAGAGAGACAGGAATGGATGCATTGGTGTTAACTATAGAAGAAGGAAGGTTGGAATGAAAAATAGGTAGGTCAGTAGGTCAGGAAAGAGATAGAGAAAGAGGGAGAGAGAGGCATTCATTCCACCATTTTTCTTCTGCCTATTTGCCATGCTGGCTGGCCAGCAACACCTTGGCAGGATGTCTTCTTCTCACAGCCAGGAACTTAGTGACAGGGCCAGGGAGAGTGCCACCGGTTCATTAGGTCTTTCTGGTTTGAACCCATGCTTCCTTACAAGCAGAGACCCTGGCAGGGTTCATAGTTCATGCTTCAGATTCTCCTTGAGAAGCTGAATCCTCTCTGCTTGGGTTAGCCTACATCTCCCGCAATGCAACAAGGAGAGGAGCCTCCACAGGTTTACAGGCTCTCATAGAAGGCAGAAGGGCTGGGGTGCATCTAGCTGGGTAGCTGGATCACTAGAGGGGAAAGACAGCAGGTTCTTGAACTACTGCTCAAAGAGACAATGAAGCTGGGTGGAAAAATGCAATGTCTTACTGAAATAAACGCTACAGCATGACCAGGTGTTTGTCTCTTGACAAAAAAACGGACTTTTAGTTCAAAAGCTTCTCTGCTCCCATCAAACCTCCCCAGTTTCTATTTACTCGCCTAGTGATGTAAGCAACCACTGAAATGTTAGAAGTCCCTGCAGACATTGGATCCAGGTTTTGCTCAGTGCTATGTTCTGCTACTGTTGGCAGAGGCTGTTCAGCCCTGTAGCACATCTGCACAATGTTTCCAAGAGAAACCATCCTCTTCCTGTGGCTGGGAGCAGTACCTGAAGCTAGACTAGTCTGAATCCAAGCCCACACCCTTCCCCTTGGTACCAGACTATCACTTTCCAAGTATTCTGCTCTTCTTAAAAAAATCTTCTAGCAGCTCTCTGCAGCAAGCCTCTCATAAGGCTCCTTTCACATTGCCTCAAGCAGCTCCTCTTCATAGCAGGGACTGTATTTTTCTCCAGTGCTGCAAGATGCAGAGCAGAAGCAGCCAGGACAACCCTGCCCAGCATATGCAGGTGTTGCCCAATCTCTACCACAGCCACCCTTGGCACGCATGAGAAACCTTCATCCTCTTGCAAACAGGTTCCTCATCTGTTTCCTAGGCTTTGCTGCAGGGTGAATGGAATAGCCTGGCACAACAGAAATGACAGGCAATTACTGGCTTAAAAAATTACCCCCCAGGTGTGCGGGTTGCCCAGCTGCTGTCAGACTGATTTCAGGTTAGGCTGGAAATTGTCAGCCAGCTAACAGAGCCCCTGGTTAGTCTCTGCTGCCTGGGAAAGATGTACCAGCACTCCCCACACTGTGCTCCACTCAACTTTTATTCCCTTCCCAAACCTGGTGTTTGGAGAAGGTTTTAGAGGAAATCAGAGGGGAAATGCATGACACCTTGTCCACTACACTGGGGAGAGTTTTTGGGCAGGGAGAAAAACCTCCCTTCTACCAGCAGCCAGGGCCAGATGGTGATGGAAGAGTGCTGGGGAGCCTGAAAGCAGAATAGCCAAGGGCTGAAAGAAGGGAAGAAGGGAGCTACTGCTGTAAGGGGGCAAGGACAGAAATGGTATAGAGTTCTGTAGCCACGGGCAAGGAGAGAGAAGGGGAGTCAAGCAGCATGGGCAAGGCTGCAGCAGCCACACAGCCAGAGCCCCGTCAGCCAGAGCCAAGGAAACGGGGATAGAGACATGTTGGCATAAAGCCCCACAGCAGCTCTAAAATGCAGGTGGCAGAGATGTTGTCAAACACCGTGTGAAAGAAAGCAGCAGAAGTGCTTTATGAGGCACAAGAGACATTGTGGGAAGGGACTGAAACCACAAGATGTGGCCAAGCTTGCAGAGCACTGCTTCCCAGGAGGGAGGTTTGGGATGCCATGGTGGATTCTGGGGCACCAAGGAATTTTGGGATGGAGATGCTGAGGGCTACAGGCAGGATACATGTCCCACAACATGGAGAGAAGCACCAAGCCTGTTTATCCCCAGTGTTCAGGGTGCCACAGGAGCTGTGGAGGGGACCCATACAAGGACAGAATCATTCTGGCAGCATCACCCACCGAGTCTGGCCACTGCCCCAGCCCCAGAAGCAGCCACATGCTGCATTTGCTGTGCATGGGTTTCCATTTCAGACACTGGGATTCAACTTTTCTCTCCAGATAAAGTTATTAAGGTAAATTTGATCAAAATGACACATGGATTACAGTGTGTGTTGCAGACTCTAATTCTGTTTACTGTTCTGGGGGAATGGGCAATTATTACAAAAGCCGGGACAGAGTGTTTTTAATAACATTTCTTGTTAAGATTTAATTACAGGAAATTGTATTTTCTTAATCACTGAAAACTCAACTGCCTGGGAAATCTTTTTATATAATTTTGTTTGCAGTTTATTAAATCCTTAGGTTATTCCTTTTCTGAGGCTTTCAGTCACTTACTAAGTGCTTAACATGCAGGAGCAGATTGCTCAGGAGCACAAAGGAACTGAAAGGAGCAGACTCCTGGAGGCAGGGCTGGCCTTTGACAAAGCAGATTTCCATTTAGTATTTAGAGGTTCTATGGTATTATTTAAAAAATTAAATATCTCTATCTATATCTTCTACCACTTTTGGCTGCCAAGACCTGCCTTCCCTGCAGCCTGACTGATGCTGGCACCAGCTGCTCCCCACATCCCTCACTCCCTGGTACACCTCTCTGAATCAAGGGTGTTTTGGGGGACTATCTAAACTAAGGGCAAACTTCTAAAACATGTCAAAGCAGGGAAATGAATGACTGAAGAGAGTGAATGGAGAACCTGTGACACAGGGAAGAGGAAAGAAGGGGTGAATGATCAGTTGTCCTGAGCACCAGTGCTTCCCGAGCCAAGCTGTCACATTACGGACTGGCGAGGGAGAGGGGTTGGATCACTATTCCGTGTCCCTGAAGAGTGAAATGGCACACCAGAGCACAGTTCCCAAAGTGGGGGTGCCAGATCTTGGTAGCCAGGTCAAAGCACCGGGCTTGGCAGGGCTGCTGAGTACCTGTTGCCCTTCTGGGTGCCAGCACAGGGAGGCGCAGCTGCTAGAGTAGCTGTGTCACTGTTTCAGCGCTGCGGCTCTTGGTAGAAAGAACTGCCTATCTGAAAGGAGCCAAGCAGCTGCTTCAAATAACCAGGGCAGCAGTTCTCCAGACCAAGGGCTCCCCATCCCCAGGCTCCCAATGCCCCAGGGTCTGCTTCCAGCCTTTCAGGGAGTACAGAGAAGAGCAAGGCAGATGAAATCCGTGAAAGGGCCGATTGTGCTGATCAAAGGTTAGGCTCACTCCTGCTGGCATGTAAAGCAGCCTCCCTTTGTGTGCAGGGCTAACACTGAAAGGACAGGAGACCCCGGGAGAGATGAGCTGCTGCTACTGCTTCTGCTTCTGCTGCTTCTGCTGCTTCTGCTGCTTCTGCTGCTACTGCTACTCGGTGAACAGGGCAAGGATGCTTTCCACCTAGCCCGCAGCCCTTCAGAAAGTGGCTCAGTCCCATCAGTTCACTGCCTTATCTCTCCCCTGATGGACATGCCAATGAGAACAGGCCTATCTCTGCATCATACTTTGTCTGGGGCAAGGTATTCAAGTGCCTTGAGTGGCATAGCCAGACTGGGAACCAATCTGCTCACCAGGTGCCAGGCACACAGAGAGCCTACAGAAGAAAGGGGGCTGCAGTACCAGGAGCTCAGAACAACTTTGCTCTCGCCCTGTCCTCCTTCAAGTTCTGCCTGCAGAGCAAGGACCTTAAGCAGCCTGTGCCTTACCCTGGCATTTCATGGCAGCAGATATATCTGATGAGGTCTCCCTTTCCTTGCTGAAGATGAAGCTGTAGGGTGACATCTGAGTCCAGAAAACTGAAAATTCTAAATGTGATGGGCAATCTACAGCTTGAAGCTGAATGTAGTCTAAGCTGGCTCTTAAACTTGCCAGGATCTAGGGTAAGCCAAGCAGATTTCAGTGTATCTGCCAAAGGCAGAGATATTTGCTGTCCCTTCTGCTACCAGAACTAGAGGGAGCATCAAAGGGAAGGGGCTGGTCTGAAGACAAAAAGAAATGGTAGTTCTTCATGGAGTGCTTTCTTAGGCTGTGGGAGTCCTTGCCACAGGGTGTTGGGGACGCACTACATGGATACAAATGGTAGTAGACTAAAGTCAAGGAAGACAAACTTATCAGTGCCTTAAGCAAGCAGCTCTGATCAGAGAATCCCTGAATTCAGATCTCTGGGACCTGAGGGAGTATTTTGGAGAGGCTGCACTGCACACTTGTCTCTTTCTCACACTTATCCCAAACACACATGAGCAGCTGGTGAGATGCCAAGCTGGACAGCCATTTACCTGGGTCCTGCACACTTGCATGGCATGTGAACCCATACATATGTAGGGCATGAACACTCTGTTGTGCCTCCTTCACAGCAGTCATCAGTTCTGCTCTGTTGGTTGCTCCTGCATTCAGCCTCCACAGGAGTCACACATCCTTGCAAGCCTAGGGCAGGCAGGACAAACAAATGCTTCAGGATTTGAGTTGAGCCAGAAGTGTGTTCTAGTTTCGGCTGGGATAGAGAGTTTTCTTCCTAGTAGCTGGTACAGTGCTGTGCTTTGGATTTGGGATGAGAATAATATTGATAACACACTGATGTTAGATGTTGCTATGCAGTGTTTACACAGAGTAAAGGGCTTTTCAGCTTCTCACCTCACCCCACCAGTAAGGAGATTGGGAGGCACAAGAAGCTGGGAGAGGACACAGCTTCTTAGGACAGCTAGCCCTACTGTCCAAAGGACGTTCCATGCCTTATGACATTATGCTCAGGATATAAACTAGGAGGAAAGCTGGCCAGGGGCCATTGCACAGGTAGTGGCTGGATATCAGTCAAGGGGTGGTAAGCAATTGCATTGTGCATCACCTGTTTTGTATATTTTAATTATTTTTCCCTTCTTTTTCTGTCCTATTTAACAGCCTGTACTTCAATGCATGAACTGTCTGATTTTCTCCCCATCCCACTGAGGGTGAGGGAGTGAGCAAGCAACTGTGTGGTGCTTAGTTGCCAGCTAAGGTCAAACCACAAAAAGTGGCCCGTTTATCAAACCAGCCAGGTTGTGCAACCAGTCTGGGAAGCCCAGTTTGACAGCCTCATGGTCACTGCTGTACTCTTCACAACATCCATGACTTAGGCCACAGGCAGGGAGCAGAGGACGGAGAGAAGGGGAGGCAGAGGGGTGCATTTCTTACGTGCCCTGATTGCTGCAGGCGGCACTGCCCACTCCTTGGGCCTTGTAACTATTTGCACTCCCTTCAACATATTGATACTTCCTCTCCAGCAGCCAGGGTTGGCTGTTTTGATATGTAGAGGTAAGGATGAGGAGGGCTAAGCCCTGCATCCCAACCTTTGCCAGATACTTCATTTACTGCTAAGACACTTTGGCTACCACTTTAGGACAGCCATAGCTTTTATAACAGCATCCCCATTGCAATTGCCTGATTATTCTGAGTACCATCGGCCTCCGTTCTGGGCTCACAGCTCTGTCCCTACTCCAGGACAGTGACAAGTGACAAGTGACTTGTCAGCTTCTCCAAAACATCGTACCTTTCATTTCAGAACATGAACATTGAAAAAAAAACAACACCTACAAACAAACATGCTAAAATCTCATGCCAAGCCTACCACGTACTGCAGATCAGCCCCAACAGATCCTGACACGAATATCTCAGTTCTCTGTTCCAGCTCTATGTGTTTTTCAGTCAGGGCTATTTCTTTAAGCCCATTACCATGTTTTTGTGTCTGCTTTTTTAAACCAAAGTAATTTCTCCCATGAGAAATTTCCCCTGTGTTTGCAAATTAGAGACTTGCATTAATAAAACAAGAGTGGACTTACTTGAGAGTGGCTTAGAAAAAAGAGGCAGAGCTTCACCACCTCCATTATCCTGCGCATTGCTTGCTGCAGATGGTAGGAGGGGCAAAGAGCTGTGCAGCAGCCTGTCTTCTTCCCTAGCTGCAAGCCTGCTGTCCCACTCCCTGCCCTCTACCCCCAACCCACTGTGTCCATCCCATGGGGCTGAGGAGCCCCATCACATGTGGCACTGAGGGTAGTGAGTATTCCCAGTCACTCTGTGTGTGCCCGGCACAGATCACATCTCAAGGTAATCATCTTTGAAGGCTCCTTGCTCCTAAAGTCTTGCATCTGTCACAAAGAAGTATTTCCCATCTGCTGGGATTTACTCCAGGTTCGTAGAACCCAGCTGATTCCTGCCTACCCGTCCTCAATCAAGAGTAGTCACATCAGTCTCTAAGTGTGGCTTCAGCTAATATCCCCAGGGCAGCAGGGAGCACGTGGGCTTACACATCAAGAGTTTCAACTGGTAACTCTGCACATGACTTTGCAGAGCCATGCCAGTCTAAAATTACACCTTGTCTGCTCCAAGACATGGTGTTGGGGGAATAAGCCAAGAGGGTGGGTACCTGCAATGCAGAGAAAGGCCAGGCTCATAACTGTGGGATGCTCTTAGAAACATACTGGGAAATGTGATACCTGCAAACCTTTTGACTCCCCAGGATGGAGAGTCAAAAAGACTCTCCATTTAGAGTCAGCTATGTTTCCAGACCAGGCCCTACCCACCACTGTACAGCCAGTGCTGTGGAACCCAGTGGCACAGGCAATGCAACACAGATCAGCAATGATTTTCAGTAAACCTTTAACTCCACCAGGTTTAGCCACAGTGACCTTTCAGCACCGATCCAAATCCATCCTAGCTAGCTGGTTCCTCAAGGCTCACTGTCAGCCATCCAAGAACAGCCTCCACACCCTTAATCTTCATTTTCTGGAGCACAGGGAGGAAAGAGAAGGCCCCTCTGAAAGTGCAGCTCCCTCTAGACATTCTGGACTTGTGCGCTTCCCTCTGTGGAAAGCTTTGCTGGGAGACTGTAGGCATGCAGCAACATCTACAGAAATTCAGGGTGTACTGCAGGCTCTCGGAGAAGCAGAGCCAGCAGCAACAGGGAGCCAAACCAGAGCTCTTTAAATATACATCAGCTTTCCACATCACCACCTTCCCATGGCAGACAGAAATGTGAGAGACACATCTCAAGCACTGAGCAGTAATTAGAAAAGGCGAAGCTTGGATTTGTTTCCATATTTTGCGTATCAAAGCTCTGAAGCAAGGGAGGCTTTGGTGCAATGAGTCTTGAAATATTCTCTACAGTCTCCTGAATCCTAAGAAGCAGTAGCTCAGCCTGCTTCCCTAAGAAAAGAGAAGCTGATGGGCTCAGCATGACCAGTTCTTGGCACTGGTTGGTGCTGTACTCTTCCAAGGGAAACAGAAAGAAACCTTAAGGTATCACATATCCCTGGAGAGGCTTCTCCCACTCCAATCAGCCTATATTACATGATGTGAGAAAAGCAGTTAAGAGATTTATAAGGGTCATGAGCCCTTAAGGCTCTGTGATCCACGTGTTTTTGCTCATGGTGCTGCTGGTAGTTCAGGCTTAAAACACCTGCAGTGCCTGTGGGAGGTACCAAGCTTGGGACACGCTTTGTACCAATATGGGCTCCATTTATCCAGCATATAGTAACAGCCTGTTGCCTATGCCGAGGCAGTCTCCCAGCCCAGGCTGGAGTTTTACTCCGGCATAGGAGTTTACAGTGCAGATAGGAGACAAGCCAGGAGTGGCTTTGGGCTACAGCTCAGTGAGGCACAAACACAGACTCCATTGAAACATTATTCACCTGCAAATGAGAAGCTCAGGCACTGCTCCTGTGTTGCTCTAGTGAGCATCAGTGAGCCTCGGGGTACATGGGTGTACTTTTGTTCTTCAGTTAAGCCCCTTCTGAGTCAAGCTAGGAGATGCAGCATCATCATAAGCTTTTTCCACAGTCTTTCTCACCTGGAAAGCTTTTGTGCACTCCTACACAGCAGCCAAGGACTCAGCTTGCAGAGAAATGCAGAGTACATGGCCCTGTTATGCACCCATCTTCCGAAGAGCACCCCAACAGAGTGATACCCCCCACCACCACCTCCACACTGGGTGCTGTGCTGCCTCCGCAGGCTTCCTGGGCCAGGCCTGTTCAAGTTACAGCCCACTGTAGAGGAATCTACAGATTGCTGGAGGGCTCTGCTGGGTGACCTTCTACCTGCCACCGTCACTCGCTTGCATTAAGTTAGCACTTTGAACAAGTCAATCAGCAACACAGGCAGGAGTGAGCCTTGCAAATTGGAAACAGTGTGGGGGGAAACAGGTAAATAAAGTATGCTAGTGGGCTCATTATCCTGTATTTTCTGATTCGGGGTCTGGCATAACATATGTGGCTGTCAGACCTTGCTCAGGGAACAAAAATAAACCCAGGAACACAAGACCTCAAAAGCTTCAGTTTTTCCAAGAAATCAAACACTGACAGGCTCTTGGGTTGCTTCCTCTACATTCTTGTGGTGCACAGAAAAGAATGGTAGCTCTCAGCCCCTTCTGCTTCAATCCCAGCTTTGACAGGGTTCCCAGAGCAAGGCAAGGCTGGGAAAAGCTCTGAGCATTGGCTACAAAGAGGGCTCCATCTTGCAGCATCTCTCACCAATGTGAGCTTGGCCAGGTGGGACTTTGACCACAGTAAAAAATGCCATTAGTGTCAGGAGCAATGCAAGCCAGATCCTTTCTCATTTTTCAGTTTCTGTGTGTTCCCAGCAGCACTAGAAAGCTGAACCAAAAGCCAGCTTCTCAGCCTCTCTAAGCCTGCCTCACCAGCTGACCAGAACATGTACCACACCTGGGAAAGCCTGAATGCATGCAGCATATTCACAGAAAGAAGAATATCTCTGAGTAACAGTTATGAGTGCAATGGCATCGTTACTCTGGGCTGCAGCAACTTTTGTGGTGGTGCTTCTGTTCGGCTGTGGAGATGCACTGTAACATTACTGTTATCTACGGTGCAGGAAGCAGAGAGGCACAGATCCCCAGCATGTCACAGATTATGGTCTTGTAGCACAAACATCTTTCTGCTGTTCTTTTACAGCTGAAACTGTCAGTAAAATACACGCAGACATTCCAACAGAAAAAAAAAAAAAAAAAAAAAGAAAAATTTTCTCCACACACAAAA